>AWOL01S0034832.1:73263-112634 GCA_000715115.1 Nicotiana otophora
TAGCATAGAACCACAACGCCCTACGGCCCATAAACAATTGTATTCTTCTTAAGCACCTTCAAAAATACTACAACTATAACACTCACTCTGAGAATACATTATGTGAATTTGAAATTGTTCTTCTTACCTTCCTTACACAANATAACTATAACCACATATATAATCACCCAGCATATTACACAACTCGCATGCTCGTAGCACCATTCATGATCGCAGTGACTACTCCAAAACCAACTGCATACCAGTATTAAACCCATATCGAACCAAACCTCATCCCAAAACCTTCGTACACTGTTGATAATAAAAGAAACACACAGAATCTCGTAACCCTTTATCAGACCAACAAGTCATGGAGGTCTCTCGCCCCAACCGGAACCATAATCACTTTCTGAGCCGACTTTCAATATTATATTCCTGAATATACCGAAATTAAACCTGATAGTACCCATTCTAGGTCCAATGACCTTATATTATTAAACACAACTATTCCANCATATCAAATTCATACTCCGTGCGCACTACATTGTTTACCAATAACAACTCACTCATCTCGCAAATTTCATTTACTCATACGTGCAATATAATCCTTAGCTAGGAATCTCCTTATTCGAGTCATCTTCGATCTCAACTTCTGCAAGTCATAGCTAACCCACAAGTATGCCTCNTGCAACTATTCAAATGTAACCAGTCATGGAAAATGACTCAAATGAGAGAACCGCCCCGCCAGATTAATAAATACTTCCACAACGAAACGCTGAAAATTTATCATACACCGTAGAACCATTACCCGATTCTAACACAAGGTTCATATTATATACTCCGAGCCACCCTGCTCCAATTTAATAATGACAGAGAGGCAAATGACAAAAATACCACACAAAAACCTGAAANTCAATACCAATACTCTCTTACTGCCATAATTCCACAGTCAGCCCAACGAAACTTCTTCCCAAGTTCATACAACGCCAACCATAAAAATACCTCAATCATCCGCTAAGTTCATATTCATCCTCTTAACACACAAGTCAACTTNTTCACACTCAAATTCCGCTATAAAGCTTAAATAGAACCGCACCATTTGTGCATATAACCAGTGAATCACAACTCCTCGTAGCATAAAGGAATAACTCACATATTATTTGAGAACACGAATAAGTTCAACATCAACCAAATGACACATCCCTCAATAATAGCAGTANATATTCATCCTCTTAACACACAAGTCAACTTTCTCAACCAAATTCAGATTCAAATCTCCACCCATACACCACGTCGGCAGAAAAGAAACTCTCCACTTATATCATAAGAAATACTCCTACATAGATTACTCCGCAGGGGATAATCCACCTACTTAGCCTCAATCNAGGTTACCCATAAATAGATAAAAATTCTTCCGAAAATCCATAATGACTAAATCATAACACATTCTATCATCTGGCTAGCTCCGGCCACAACTTCACAGTCCACAACCATGAAACAATCCGCTCCTGAGAACTCCCAATCTCCAAATCCATAGAACACGCGAATCACCATATTTGATTCCNAGATCCTTCAAAACAATCATACTCGAGACTATACATCACATTAAAACGAAAATCAAGAACCCAATGGCCATTTCTTTACATTTGAAGGAAACACTTCTCGTCACATTCAAATCATCTTAACACATCCCGCGGTCACTTCATACCCATCATACCGTCATTCCACCGCTTATCGAGCCACAAATTCCACTGTAGGGTCATTATCGGACATATGAGTCCAATTGTACAAGTTATAACTGAAGCTGCCAAGCTTAAACTGCGGTCTAACCATGGCCTCAAGTCCTCCAGACTGGCCCACCACCAAAACACAGAACACTTACCTTGAACCTCGTTCATAGAATCACAATCCGGCGATGCACAGCTGATACTGAGCGCTCATGTGCGCATACGAATACGTGGAAGGAATTCAAAGAGTTTATATCTCAAGCTGAATCAATCTCGCACGATAAGGAAAGAAAAAAAAATGGGAAGTATATATCCTAAATGCCCTGTAGCCTCTCAAAGATAAGTATGGACGTCATCATACCGATCGGCAAGACTCTACTAGATACTTGCCCATGACTTGTAGAACCTATGTACCTAGTGCTCTGATACCACCTTGTCACGACCCAAAATCCAACTAGTCGTGATGGCACCTAACTCAACCCATTAGGTAAGCCAATTACCAACTATCCAATTTCAATAATAATTATTGAAGCAATTTAAGTGAATAAAGGTCTTAATCGTGTACAATCCTCAAGAACTGGTAGTACAAATCATGAGCTTCTAAGAATAGAGTATACAAAGTGGAAATGAAATAATACATAGTCAGTTTGAATAATACATAAACAGAACTTTTATAAATCTAAGGCTACCCTGAACAAAAGGCAGCTACAACAGGAACGCAGGTACATCTTCAAGTCCTGCAACCATCGATCACAACAACTACAACAGCCAACATCTGCACGCAATGTGCAAAAGTGTAGTATCAGTACAACCGACCCCATATACTGAGTAAGTAACAAACCTAGTCGTAGGTTAAAAGTAGTGACGAGCTTCCAACAAGTAGGGTCCCAAACCAATAGTCCATAAAAATCCATAACAACATAAAGCAAATAATACCAGAAGTAACTCAGGGATAAAATACTCAGCCAAATAATGATTTCAAAAATTATAGTTCTTCCTTTCAGATATCTCAGTGAAACCCAAATCGTTTGCTGGAGTTGCCAGAAATATGAATAGTTTGAAACAATAAATTTCTACAAAATCTTGTCAATAATAAATAAGATGTTTCATTTTTTTTCTCCTTCCAGATAACCCGTGTAAAACAAATGCATCACTATGCCCATCTGTCAATAATGTGTGAAAAATCATGAATGATGTGATGCAGTACAGCACGAGAAAATACATCTCTATGCATGTATGTCATGTGTGCATGCCAATGCAATGCAACTCAATGATAAAATCATAAGCAGTCCCCCGGGCAAAACATCACTCATATACAGCCCCTAAGGCAAACCTCACAGTCACCCGTGCCACTCGGGCATACCTCACAATCACTCTTGCCACTCGGGCATATCTAACAATCACTCATGCCTCCCAGTCACTCAGCACTCGCACTCAGTAGGTACCTGCACTCACTGGGGGTGTGTACAGATTCCGGAGGGGCTCTTACAGCCCAAGCGATATAATATGCACGGACAACTCACGTGCCATAATAATAAAGTATGCTGCTAGCGGGCAACCCCGATCCACACTCATCCTCACAAATCAGGCCCTCGGCCTCACCCAATCATAAATATGCTGCAGGCGGGCAGCTCCGATCCACACTCATCCTCACAAATCAGGCCCTCGGCCTCACCCAATCATAAATATGCTGCAGGCGGGCAGCTCCGATCCACACTCATCCTCACAAATCAGGCCCTCGGCCTCACCCAATCATAAATATGCTGCAGGCGGGCAGCTCCGATCCACACTCATCCTCACAAATCAGGCCCTCGGCCTCACCCAATCATAAATATGCTGCAGGCGGGCAGCTCCGATCCACACTCATCCTCACAAATCAGGCCCTCGGCCGATATCAAATATGCTGCGGCGTGCAGCCCGATCCCATAAACATGAAACATGCTGTGGCGTGCAGCCCGATCCCATAAATATGCAACATATATCAGGCCCTCGGCCTCACTCAGTCATAAACCTCTCAAGCTACTCGGGTATTTCAGTAAAACAGGGCATTCGGCCCAAAACATTTATATGCATCAAAATAGAGTCATAAACAAAATTCAGATTGAATTTGAGGATCGCAACACTGCCTCAGGAATTGCTCGAGAAAGCAGTTGAGATAAGGAATTTGCAGAAGAAGAGAGAAGAAGAAAAAAAGAGAGAATTTAGGGTAGAATTGTATGTATTGATTGATAAACAAAATTGTAGCTTACAATCCTATTTGTACTGATTACATTGTATCCAAAATAATAAAGCTACATCAGATTCCTCTCTAACTGAATTCTGTTATTCTAACTACCTTAACTAACTTTAACTAACTCTCCCAATATGTAACTAACTTTTGAACGTGCACGACTTCTTCTTTTACTACTTGAGCTGCTCGAGCCATTCTTATATAATTGTGTATCAAGCTAAGCAAAATTACTGGTTCCAAAAAATCCCCTTCCACTATTAAGATACTTGGTTATGTGAAGAAGTTACCCCTTAAGATTTCAGTGGACGGTAGTTCCACCCACAGTTTCATTGATCCTAAGGCTGTCAAAGCTTTGAGGTTGCATGTTGTATGTAAACTTAAGCCTGTGAAAGTTTTGATAGCTAATGTGCAGACTATGATGTGTGAGAAAATATGTCCTCACTTTAAATGGCAAATACATGATGAAGAATACGTGTTTAATATATGGGTACTGAAGGTGGGAGGATGTGACATGGTGCTTGGAATGCTGGATAGATGTTATCACTCCACTTATACTTCACACTAAACCATTGAGCTTAATATTTATGAAAGATGAAAAGATAATTATTGTTACGTCCCAAACAACCCGCTAGACGGGATTGGCATTCAGCTAATACCACATGCCAAACAAATCAAATTTTCATATCCTTAATCAATTATTCGGGAACTAAGAGATACTAAGTGCAACTCCAAATGCATTAGTAATAATAATCCAATCAAATACATAATTAATTTATAAAATTTAATATTCACTCAAATACTAAATCTTTAGTCCAAATACTATATTAAGACTAGGGAGCATCTAATAGAGTAATAGAAGGTTAACTGGTGGGCATGCAAACCCCCCAAAAAAATCACTAGCAAACACTTAGATAAAGCTGAAAGGATGGCCTCCACGAACAATGTGTTGGCTCGCCTTAACAATAGAATCAACTCGAACAAACTCGTCAGCCACTAGATTTGTCGTCAGCAACAATATCTGCATGGACATATATGTAAGGATTGAATTATATATAAATATAAACCAATAAGATCCCCGATCCGCCACTTTAAATACTCCTGAAACTAGTTCAGAAAATATAAACACACAACAAGTACAAAAATAATATGCACATAAATTACCTTACCATATAATCATCCCACAAGGTCTAAACAAATATTTAATAACAATCCTATATATCTCAGTACAATCTATACTAAGAGCTTGTCATAAATAACATGAAAGATATTAACCAAATATCTCGACAAGTCCACGACAGTATATACAATGCCCCAAATCTAGTACGACGATATACATAATACCCCAAATATTTTACGACAACGATGAAATAATTTCTAATGCCCCAATGCCATGACACGAATCCATGCCACGTCACCAATTATGTATTAAATAATTTTTCATATTCATAACAAAATAATATATGTGTGGCTGGTCAAGACTACTGATTCTGTCAAGCACACACTCCCAACACATGTACCATATTCTTAAAACGGATTTTGTAAAGCAAGCATCAAAGCTTAAAGTCTCACTTACCTTAGCTTGCTGACATGAAGTTTTCCAACCTTGCGATGTCTAGAACACCAACTAAACGGCCTCCAATGACCTCAATTTATCCAAAATATTAATTAATAATATCAATTATGCTAGTAGGGACCAAGTCTCAATCTCCCTCACTTTCAAACTTAAAGCTAAATCTTAATATTTAGCATCTTAATAAAAATATATCGCAATCAGTGGCGGAGCCATATGCACCCCAGGGGTGTCAACCGACACCCTTTCGTCGAAAATTACACTGTTTAGCTCGGTAATTTTAAAAAAATATATGTATATATACTATATAATGACGCCCCATGACTTCTTGGTGAGTTTATTTCTTTATATTTTGACACCCTCAATAAAAATCTCAATTTAAACACAATATTCAATTACGATTCCTACAAAGTAATACCCTCGACCTAAACTTAATATTTGATTATAATTTCTATAAATAAGCACACAGATTTCATTATAAATAGTTTAATATTGTACCTTTCATTATAAATAGTCATATATATTATTGTAAATTCTCTCCCACTAGTTTAATATTTAACCCAGTACGTATAAATAGAATTGATTCTCTAGTCTCACAATTAAGAAGTATATAAAAGTTGTGAGTTATATATTACAATTACACTTCTAGGACAACAAAATGTGTCTGAAATGACTGAGGAGCAACTGGAAAGTTACTCGAGGATAATAGCTGTGAGATAGTAGCTGATCCACCCCATCTCACTGCTGAGCTCATTTCTCAAACCAAAGTTGATGCTGCAGATAAGATTTTGAAAGGGAGGCAGGTGATGGCAAAGTTACTTAAGACATCCAGTGGTAGAAGAAGTTAGGACCCCGGGCTACATCTTCCATTGATCCTCCAATATGTGCTAATGATGGACAGCCATTGATTGAGCTTATAGCTATTCTAGAGAGAAAGTTGATTAAGAAAAAAAAACAAAGTTGCAGTAGATCAAGTCATAGTTCAACGGGCTAATATGCTCCCTGGGAAAGCTACTTGGGTGGATTACAATTTCCTCAAGTCCCAATTGATAGAATATAACAGTTTAGCCGTGAAGTGCTGAAATACAAATTTAATTGCATACCCTATGGCTGAAAGAATACGATCAAATCACACTTATCGCATACCCCTTTTAATAGACCTTTTCACTCGAAGAATAATTTAGGGCATTCTCTTAGAGCTTTAAGAAAACAAAATATCCAGTATTATCCCACATTGTGGGGTCTGGGGTGGTAGTATGTACGCAGACCTTACGCCTACCTTGTGAGGATAGAGATATTATTTTCAATAGACCCTCGGCTCAGGAAAATATAAGCACCACATTAATAAAAATATAGACAAGAAGGCACAGTACCAAAAAGCCATATAAAATCAAATAAAAACAACAAGATAGTAAGGTGATCAACAATGAAAGAAAATAACGGTTAGTCATAAAAACCTACTACCAACAGAAAGCGAGACTGCGTGCCAATACTACTGTTATGAACACTCTAGACTACCTACTCTACTACCCTAATCATCGACCTCCATACCTTCCTATCAAGGGTCATGTGTTCGGTCAGCTGAAACTGCGCCATGTCTTGCCTAATCACATCTTCCCACCTCTTCTTTGGCCTACCTCTACCTCTCCGTAGGCCCTCCAATGTCAATCACTCACACCTCCTCATCGGGGCGTCTGTGCTCCTCCTCCTCACATGACCAAACCACCTAAGTCGCATTTTCCGCATCTTGTCTTCAATAGGGGCCACACCCACCTTGTCACGAATATCCTCATTTCTGATCCTATCTAACCTGGTGTGCCCGCACATCCATCTCAACATCCTCATCTCTGCTACCTTCATTTTATGGACATGAGCGATCTTGACTGGCTAATACTCCGCCCCATATAACATCATTGGTCTGACCACCACTATGTAAAACGTACCCTTAAGTTTCGGTGGCACCTTCTTGTCATACAAAACACTGGAAGCGAGTCTCCATTTCATCCGTCACGCCCCAATTGTGTGACATCTTCATAAATCTCCCCACCTCCCTGAATAATAGACTCAAGGTACTTAAAACTCCTTCTCCTACGGATGACCTGCGAGTCCAGCTTCACCTCTCCTTCCCCTCCTTGAGTCTCGCCATTGAACTTACACTCCAAGTATTCTGTCTTGGTCCTGCTCAACTTGAAACCTTTAGATTCTAGGGTCTGCCTCCATACCTCTAATTGCGCGTTCACACTGTCTCGTGTCTCGTCATTCAATACAATATCATCTGCAAATGGCATGCACTACGGCACCTCTCCTTGGATGTGGCGCGTCAGTATGTCCATCACCAGAGCAAACAAAAAAGGGTTGAGTGCTGACCCCTGATGTAACCCCGTCATAACCGAAAAATGGTCTGAGTCCCCACCCACCGTCCTCACTCGATTTTTTACTCCATCATACATGTCCTTAATTAATCTAACGTAGGCAACAGGTACACCTCTAGCCTCCAAACATCTCCACAAAACCTCTCTCGGAACTTTATCGTACGTTGTTTCTAAGTCGATGAACACCATATGCAAGTCTTTCTTTCTCTCCTTTTACTGCTCCATCAATCTCCTAACAAGATGAATGGCTTCTGTAGTCGAACGCCCCGGCATAAACCCAAACTAGTTTTCGAAAATAGACACACTCCTCCTCACCCTTAGCTTTACTACTCTCTCCCATACTTTTAAAGTATGGCTAAACAGCTTGATACCCCGATAGTGATTGCAATTTTGGATATCACCCTTGTTCTTGTATACATGAACCATCGCGCTCCACCTCCATTCTTCGAGCATCTTTTTTGTTCTAAAAATGACATTAAATAACCTAGTGAGCCACTCCAAACCTGTATTGCCCGCACTCTTCCAGAACTCCACTTGAATTTCATCCGGCCCGGTCGCTTTGCCCCTGCTCATCTTGCGCATAGTCCCCTCAACTTCATCAACTCTAATCCGCCTACAATCATTCTCTTATAGCTGTAGCGCTCTTAAAAGATGGCTAATTTTAACATAACTCTGAAATAAGCTTTTTTTTTATATACCCACATGACCGATACACAATAATTATGTGTATTTAATTAACATTTTATGCGCTTAAATAATGTGCATTCATCTTGATAGACACGTTACTGGATGTGGTAGTATTTATTTCACATCGAATATCTATATCTATTTATCTATATCTATACTATATTAAACGCACGAAAATTCTTAGCAAAATGTCGTTCGCCTTTTTTACCCTTTTAAGATATAGTTTATATTGGACAAATTAGTCATTTGGTTATTTTTCTAATATTTAGAACTTTAAAGTCAACTAAAATATTGCATATTAAATTATTTCTTTATTTGAGCTAATGTAGGAAATCCTAATATTTAGAACTTTAAAATCAATTAGTATTTTAATTTATAGAACTATAAGGAAAACATAAGATGTGACGTGTGAAATTTTGGGTAACATATTTTGTTTTAGGTGTGGATTCCAAACGGCAAAGTACTCTTACATGTGGGCAAAAGTTTGGAAATAATTAAACTCAAACTATATTATCAAATAGGTTATAACATTGAGCATTTACCTTATATAAATCTTACACATAAATAATATAACAATAATAAACGAAATTAATAAGGAAAGAATTAAAAATATCATAGAAAGAGAAAGTATGGAGTTTTTGGATAATAACAGAGGTGATCCACTTTTAATAATGTTTTACGTTTTCGTATATGAAATTGCTTATTTTATGTTACTATATTTAAAATAGACCAGAATATTCCATTAATAATATTATTCTATGTTATATCTTTAGCTTTCAAAATTTTAAATTATTTATTATATTTATTCAAATATTGAGAAGAAATCAATTATAACTCAAAAAATAACAGTGATTCCAATAAGATAGTTTATGAAAATCTATTAACCTTTTTAAATAATGATAAATTAAGCTAAATATAAGTGCGTTTTTTGATTAAAAAAATAATTGTGGTTCCTAAGAAATTATTCGAATTTTAGATTTTTTGGTATATAATGATTGTTAATTCTTTAAGATTTACAAAAGTTTTCCTTTTTTTTTAAATATTGTTTGGAACATGTCTTGCATGGATGTTTTCCACCCATTCGATTTTTTAACTATTTGAAAAAAAGAATTCTTATTTAAAAAATGTAATTAGAATTAAATATTTAAAATTTAGTATAAGGTAACATTAAGAATTTGAATAAACCAAAAATATTATTGTTTTTCAAATTTATCATATAAGCGAAATCATTTTCCAGTTGACACAATTCTTAAGGCATATAAAAAAAAAATCATAAAGACCATTGGTGATGAAAGAAATCCAAAAATCGAGTGAAATGTTTCAATTGACACAATCTTACGCTAAAGTATTAAGAGTTAAATTATTTAAATTCCAAACTTGAAAAAACAAACACGGTTCAATAGAAGACAAAATGTATTCAAACTAAGCTGACATTAAATTCTTTTTCATTTTTCATCAATTCCTACAATTGGCTCTCTATAATTTTCTTATAGTTAGTTATTATAAAATATTCACGGTGTTAGTCATTTTCAGATTTTACAGTGCCACTTAATCATACAGTTTTTAGGAACTATATGACCAGCCTCTTTATTTCAAATCTCTAAAAGAAAGATTCAAATTTTTTCAAAAACATTGTGTTAATTTGAAGACTCTCTAAAGAATCATGAAAAAGCATACAACAAATATCCAGTCATTTTAGATGATATTATGATACATAAATGATTATAATTGTCATGTGATATTCCAAAGGATGTGCCATTTAAATTTAAGAGGAAATACATATGTTCGAACAAGAAATGTTGATCGATTTTTTTAGATTTCACATTAAATAAAATTAATTATTTTTTAAATATTTAGTATTATAGAGTTAGCCAGTATTAGAATAATTTAAATATTAATTTCACTTGAATAATAACGCTTCAAAACCAAATATATACTTTCAATTCTAATTCTAAGTCATACTTTGAAGTAAATATCTCATGGATGGCCCATCTTTCAATTGTAAATTCTCTTTCTAACTTGCTTTAATGTCACTTTTGAATGTTTTTGGGTTTTCATTGCATTGTGGTTTTTATGATGATTTGAAATTTATTAATTAATAGTAGTGTGGTTATATGTTTTTAGTTCTATCCTTCAACGATATTTAGATTTTCAAGTTGTTATATGTTCTAGCTGAAACTGAAAAGGAAGCAAGAAAACTTGTGAAATTGAAGTAATAAAATTATAAAGCTATTTTTTTTAGTTAAAGTGTTGATTGATAATTGAGGACTTCTATGAAGCGGTTTCTTTCTTTATTGAGTTAGTTATTGTGATGACGCGATAGGTCATCTTATATTTTAGAATCTAATTCTGCGCTTTGAAGCCTTAAATAACTTATTTTAGCCTTTTTCGATTTGCGTGCACAGTCCTGATATTTTTCCGGAAAGCTTTTATGTTAAAGACTAAAAAAATATGAATTTTTTGCCTTAAAATCCATTTGAATTGACTTCGGTCAACATTTTAAGCAAACGAACTCGGATTCATGTTTTGATAGTTCCGGTGGGTCCGTATCGTGATTTGGGACTTAAGAGTATGTCCGGAATCGAATCCGGAAGTCCCTAGCCCGAGTTATCGCGCTTTGTTGAAATTTGAAAGTTAAAGGCTTAATGATTTTGAAATGTTTGACCAATGTTTGACTTTTTAGATATCGGGTCCGTATTTTAGTTCCAGAATTCGGTATAGGTCCAATACTATATTTATGACTTGTATGTCAAATTTGGTGAGAAACAGAGTTGGTTTGACGTGATTCAGACGTCCTGTTGTGAAAATCGAAGTTTTAAAGTTTTCTTGAAAATTTCATTTGATTTGGTGTTCAATTCGTAGCTCTAGGTATTATTTTGGTGATTTGATCGCGCGAGCAAGTTCGTATGATATTTTTAGACTTGTGTGCATAGTTGATTTAGAGCCCCGAGGGTTCGGATGAGTTTCAGATAGGCTACGGAGTGAAATTGGCCTTAGAAATGTTGCTGGTGTTTTCAATTCTGGTGCAGGCCTCTCATCTCGCATTTGCGAGATCAGGCATCGCATTTGCGACCTCTGGTGGGTTCGTATTTACGAGGCTAAAGTTTGCATTTGTGAACTTGACTATTTCACTTTTGCGAAGGTAGAGTCGCATTTGCGACTCAGCACTATTTGAGAATCTTCGCATTTGCGAAGGTAGGGCCGCATTTGCGAGGGTGGCAGGGTTCACATTTGCGGTTATTTTATCGCATTTGCGATAACTGGGATTTATGAAGGAGTTCGCAATTGCGATCTCTTTCTCGCAATTGCGATGTTCGCAATTGCGAACCTTATATCGCAATTGCTACATCTATAGCTCGGTAAAACTTGACTTAGACAGGATTTTTGCTCATTCTTCAAAATTTTCAAAACAAGAAATCCTAGAGGCGATTTCTCAAAGAATCTTTCTTCCCCAAATCATTGGTAAGTGATTATAAACTAGTTTCTTTCAATCTTTCACTACATTTCCTAAGATTTTAACCAAAAATCTTGTGTTTTCATGGTGAAAATTTGTCACGACCCAAAATCTGACTAGTCGTGATGGTACCTAACCCAACCCGCTAGGTAAGCCAATTAACTACTAATCAATTCCAATAACAATTAATAAAGTAATTAAGTAAAGAAATATCTGAATCTAATACATTCCCCAAAAACTGATAGTACAAATCATGAACTTTTAAGAATAGAGTTTACAAAGCCGAAATGAAATAAATGCATAGTCTGTTTGAAAAGTACATAAATAGAGTTTTATAGATCTAAGGCTACCACGAACAAGAGGCAGCTACAACCAGGACGCAGGTACATCTTCAATCCAACTCCCATCGAATACAGCAACATCAACAACCAACATCTGCACGCAAGGTGCAGAAGTGTAGTATAAGTATGGCCGAACCCATGTACTCAATAAGTAACAAACCTAACCTTAAGTTGAAAGTAGTGACGAGCTAACAAAAAGGGGTAGGATCCAACACCAATATTCCACAACAGTTCATAACAGCATAGTACAAGTAACAAACGAGTATCTCAGAAATAAAAGGCTCAGTTCGTTCACAGTTCCAGAAAAATAGGCATTTCTTTTCAAGTATCTCAGTGAAAATCCAAATCTTTTACCGAAAAGTCAATATACGAGTAAGTTTAAAAACTATGATTTTTCCCAAAATATCCTTTCAACAAATAGTAAGATGTTTCATTTTCAGATAGCATGAGGAAGGTACTTCTCTATGACTACATGTCAAGATACATGTAAAATCATAAATATCCCCAAAACTGGGTAGCAGAAGGAAATGCACCTAATGCATATATCTCAAGTATGCATATCAAATGCAATGCATCCCGATGATGAGCTCATGTACTCACACTCTCAGAGTACTCAATCTCACTGTCTCGCATTCTCTCTCACTATGCTCAGCATACTCAAACACGCAGCGATGTACCATACCCGCTGCGGCGTGTAGCCCGATCCCTATTTATAGTCGACTGCGCTCACTGGGGGTGTTCAAACTCCGGAGGGGCTCCTCTCAGCCCAAACGCTATAATCCACACGGATAACTCACGTGTTGCAAGGACAACTCACGTGCCATAATAACAATATCTGGAATCTTACGGACAATTCACGTGCCGCACGAATAACTCACGTGCTATAATATCAACGTCTGAAATCGCACGGATAACTCACGTGTTGTAGTGATAACATCCTCACAAACAGGCCCCCGACCTCACTCAGTCATCAATATCTCCAGTCTCACTCACGGGCTCACAATGTCATGAAACTAGCCCGACAACAATGATATGATGTATCGATAAATAACTGAGACTGAGATATGATATGAATGCATGAATATGACTGAGTACGAAATATCAATGAAATCAGTGAGATGACAGTAAGAAACGACCAATATCGGCAAAATGCCTAAACATGATATCTAGCATGATTGACAACTTAACTACTTTATCACATGATGAAAACACACATATCAACAAAGTAGGATCACTATACAGTGCCATGGGAACAACAGAGTCCCAATTCACATGGTGCACGCCCACACGCCCGTCTCCTAGCATGTACGTCACCTCAATACTAATCACATAACACGTATTTCTGGATTTCATACCCTCAGCATTAAGATTAGAAGAGTTACTTACCTCGAACAAGCTAATACCACTGCCGAACAAGCCAAGCGGTGCTCCAAAGATGCCATCCCGCGCGTTCCGACCTCCGAATGGCTCGAAACTAACTAAAAATAATTCAAATACATCAAACAATGCTAAAGGAATTAATCCCGATCGAAAAAGATCAAATATTGAATCAAAAGCCCGAAATCGGCCAAAAGCCCAACCTGGGCCCGCACCTCGAAACCCGACAAAATTTATAAAATTCGACAACCTATTCAATTACGAGTCCAACCATACTAATTTCACTCAAATTCGACTCCAATTCGATGTTCAAAACTCGAAAATTCATATTATGAAACTTTAGGCCAAAACCCCCAATTTCCTCTTTAAAATTCATCAACCAAAAGCTAAAATCAAAGATATATTCATGAAATATAATCAAAATCGTGTAGAGAACACTTACCCCAATTCATATGGTGAAAATTGCTCCAAAATCGCCTCAATCCAAGCTTGAAAATGTAAAAATGAAGCATATCCGCATTTGCGGAAAATTCGTCGCACCTGCGACCACCGCTTTTGCGGAAACACCTCGCACCTGTGCTGCCCCGCTTCCTCACCATTTCCGCTTCTGCGACTCGCTGCCCGCATTTGCGCCATCGCAGGTGCGAAAATCCCATCGCACCTACGACCTCTGCTGACACCCTCCAGCTCCGCACCTACGCTCTAGTTGCTGCACCTGCGGCATCGTATATGCACCCAAATCTCCGCTTTTGCGGTCTTCCTCACCCAGAACTATTCTCGCATTGGCGACGCCTTTATCGCTTATGCGGCCATCGCACCTGCGCAAAGCAACCGCACGTGCGATCATACCAGAACTAGCAGCCTCCAGCTTTGCACATAAAGTAAAACTGATCTGAACCTCGTCCAAAACTCATCCGGGCCACTCGGGATCCCGTCCGAATATACTAACAAGTCCAATAACATAACACGAACCTACTCGAGGCCTCATATCATGCATAACCACATCGAAACGACGAATCGCACCTCAAATCGAAATCTATGAACTTTGAAACTTTAACTTCCACAACCGATGCCGAAACCTATCGAATTACGTCCGATTGACCTCAAATTTTGCACACACGTCACATTTCACATTGTAAACCTATTCCAATTTTTAGAATCAGATTTCGACCCTGATATAAAAAAGTCTACTCCCGGTCAAACTTTCTAAAACTTCAACTTTCGTCATTTCAAGTCAAATTCCACTACGGACCTCCGAATCACAATCCAGACGCGCTCCTAAGTCCAAAATCACCCAACGGAACTAACAGAATCATAAAAACTCTGTTCCAGGTTTAAATTCATAAAAAGTCAAACTTGGTGAACTCTCCCAATTTAAAGCTTCGACAATAAAATCCATTCTTCCAATTCGATTCCGAATAACCTGAAAATCAAAACTGACGATTCACATAAGTCATAATGCATCATACGGAGCTGAGCCCGTAAACTACCGAGCGACATGCAAATACTCAAAACTACCGGTCAGGTCGTTACAAAATTAAAGGTTTGGGTAGAATTGGGGATTTTTATAAAATGGGGATTTAGACCTCAAATTGAGGTCGGATTCCAAAACAAATTACATAACCGGGCTCGGGGGTGAATGGGTAATCGAGTTTTGGTCTAAATTTCGGGATTGGACTAAGCGCGCCCGGGAGTTGACCTTTTTTGACTTTTTTTCAATAATGGCCTAAATTAAATTTTTTACAATCGTGGGTAGTTCCTAAGGCTTAATTTGAATAGTTTGGTTGGTAATTGGCTAGATTTTATTGGTTTGGAGGCTTGTTTGAAAGGCAAAGCTATGATTGAGCTTTGAGTGAACTTTTGAAGCGAGGTAAGTATCGTGGTTAACCTTGGCTTGAGGGATTAGGACTTAATTATCTATTTGCTACATGTTTAGATGTTGGGTACAGCGTATATGTGAGGTGACGAGTACGTATACATTGTTGTCGGGTTAAAGCATGCGGGTGGGACTTGTTCTTTGTAGTTTATTTCTTACTTTGATCTTGTTATCCATGCTTAGACTATTTACTTACTAAATTGATCGTTCTTATCGTGTTTACGAGCTTTTGTGATAATTGAGTATTGATTCCAAAGTTGAGATTGGTATTGTGGAACCATTGTTGAAATAAGGCTTGTTCTTGTTGATTTTATCTCCCCGTTATTACTTGTTCATTGTTATGTGGTAAGGGAGAGTGTTAATGCATGAAAGGTGATGTTGTGCCATATTGTGAGTGTTAATGCATGAAGGGTGATGCCGTGCCATATTGTGAGTGTTAAAGCACGAAGGGTGATGTCGTGCCATATTGTGATTGTTAATGCACGAAGGGTGATGTCGTGCCATGTTATGAGAGTTAACGCACGAAGGGTGATGCCGTATCGTATCTATTGATTTATATTGTGAGGTTGAGAGTAAAAGCACGAAGGGTGATGCCGTGTAATTTTCTTCATTGTGTTTAGTTGTTTCCACTGGTTAAAATTATGTTGATTGTTCTGGTTATCATTTCCGTTGTATCCCTTATATCTTGTGCCCCTTTAGTATGTCCCCCTCCCAATAGTACATGTTTAACTGTTATCATTGTTTTCTTGTACATATACTGTTATCTACACAATTTTATTATGTGGGTGTCTTGTCATAGCCTAGTCACTACTTCATCGAGGTTAGGCTCGACACTTACGAGTACATGGGGTCGGTTGTAATCATTCTACACTCTGCACTTCTTGTGCAGATTTTGGTACCGGCCCTAGCTGATCGCGAGACTCGGCAGTTCGGACTTGCTTATCGGAGGCTCAAGGTAGATATGCTGGCATCCGCAGACCATGGAGTCCCTTTCTAGTTTCCTTATTTTACTGTTTCTTTTCATTGAGAACAATTGTATTTTGTTCAGACTCTATTTGTAGAAAATCTTAGAAGCTCGTGAGTTGTGACTCGAGATCCGAATTGTATCAGATATTATGGGCTTTATCTTATTCTGCACTCGATTTTATTTTATTTTGTTTTAATTGACTGTATCTATTGAATTGAATAATAATTGACTTAACGGTTCTCTAATGTTGGCTTTCCGAGTAAGTGAAATGTTAGGCGTCATCACGGTCCCGAAGGTGGGAATTTCGAGTCGTGACAAGTTGGTATCAGAGCACTAGGTTGCCTAGGTCTCACAATTCATGAGTAGGCTTAGTAGATTCTGGAGGATCGGTACGGAGACGTCTGTACTTATCTTTCAGAGGCTATGAAGTTTAGGAACAAATTTCACTTCCATTATTCTTTGTCGTGCAATTTTGTTCTCTCATTGCTAATTGAACTCTTCTACTCTTGTTCTCTCGCAGATGATGAGAACACGTACCGCATCTTCAGCTGAGTAGCAGCCAGAGCCCAGTGGCAGCTCCTACGAGGGGCAGAGGTCAAGGCCGAGGCCATGCCAAAGGCCGAGGCAGGGGCAAAGCTCATCCCAGAGCTCGAGCAGCAGCAGCAGCAGCAGTGGAGCCTCAAGTAGAGTTTGACGAGGAGGTTCCAGCCCGGACTGTTCCTGTTAGACCAGCTCAGGCTCCGGAGGGGTTCATCGCCACCCTAGTGCTTCAGGACATTTTGGTCCGTTTGGTGGGCCTTATGAAGAGTGTGGCCTAGACCGGTACATTTCCCATGGCACCAGCCGTCTCTCAGGCTGGAGGAGGAGCACAGACTCTTGCTATTCACACTCCGGAGCAGATGGCTCCCCAGTATCAAACTCCAGCAGCTCAGCCAGTCGGTGTAGTTCAGTAAGTTATTACGGCACAGGCCGGTGATGGGCCAACTATGTCTTCTGAGGGATTATTGAGATTGGACAAGTTAACCAAGATCTTTCCAGTTCACTTCAGTGGTGCACCTTCTGAGGACCCACAGGATTATCTTGACCGTTTCCATGAGGTATTGCGGAACATGGGTATAGTTAAGACCAAGGGGATCAATTTTACTGTGTTTCAGATGACAGGATCCGCCAAGAGATGGTGGAAGGATTTTGCATTGACCAGACCAGCGAGGTCGCCTGCTCTTACTTTGGACCAGTTCTCTCATATATTTCTTGAGAAGTTCCTTCCTGTCACATTGAAAGAGGAGTATCGTCGGCAGTTCGAGCGTCTCCAGCAGGGCAATATGACTTTTACTCAGTATGAGGCCTGTTTTATGGATTTGGCCCATCATGCTATTCTTCTGCTTCCTACCGAGAGAGACGGGGTGAGGAGGTTTATTAAGGGACTTGATCAGCATATCAAGATGTAGATGGCTAAGGAGACCGGGAGTGAGATTTCTTTTCAGATGGTTGCCAATGTTGCCAGGCGAGTCGAGATGGTTCTTACACATGGGGGAGGTCAGGGGTCTGACAAGAGGCCTCGTTATTCCGGTGGGTTTAGTGGTGCCTTGTATGGAGGCAGGGGTACTTCACGGTGCTTCAGGTGGACGTGGCCCTCATATGCCTTATTCCAACCAGCTAGCCTATAGTGCACCAGCAACTCCTATTAGTGCACCTCCGCTCCAGAGTTTTTAGGGTGCTTACTCAGGTCGACAGGGTCAGTTTCAGGATCAGCAGTCACAACAACTGAGGTCCTGTTATACTTGTGGTGATCCGAGGCACATTGCTAGATTTTGCCCTCGTACATCGAGCAGTTCACAGCATCAAGGTTCTCGTGCCATGGTCCAGGCACCAGGTGCTTCACCGCCCGCTCAGCCAGCTAGAGGTAGGGATTAGGCAGCCAGAGGTGGTGGTCAGGCCGTTAGAGGTGGAGGTCAGGCCACTAGAGGTGGAGGCCAGCCAGCTAGGGTCCGTCCTAGAGATGTAGTCCAAAGTGGTGGGGCCCAGCTCCGATGCTATGCTTTTCCAGCCAGGCTCGACGCTGAGTCATCTGACGCTGTTATCACAAGTACTGTTTTAGTTTGTAGTAGAGATGCTTCAGTTCTATTTGATCCGGGTTCTACTTACTCCTATGTGTCATCCTATTTTACTTCATATTTGGTTGTGCTTCGTGATTCTTTGAGTGCTCCTATGTATGTGTCCACACCTGTGGGAGATGTTATTATTGTAGACCGCGTTTATCATTCGTGTGTGGTTACCATTGGGAGTCTTGAGACTAGTGTAAATCTTCTACTTCTCGATATAGTAGATTTAGATGTTATCTTGGGTATGGATTGGTTGTCACCTTATCACGCTATATTGGATTATCACACTAAAATAATAACCTTAGCCTTGCCGGGGTTGCCTCGATTAGAGTGGAGAGAGACTCCTGGACATTCTACCAGTAGGTTTATCTCTTACATGAAGGCTCGATGTATGGTCGAGAAGGGGTGTCTATCCTATTTGGCTTATGTCCGCGATTCTAGTACAGAGGTTCCTTCTATAGATTCAGCACCAGTTGTCCGTGAGTTTCCAGCGGTGTTTCCTGCAGACCTGTGAGGGATGCCACCCAATAGAGATATTGACTTTTGTATTGATTTGGTTTCGGGGCACTCAGCCCATTTCTATTCTGCCATACCGTAAGGCCCCGCCAGAGTTGAAAGAGTTGAAGGAGCAGTTGCAAGATTTGCCTGATAAATGCTTCATTATACCTAGTGTCTCGCCCTGGGGTGCGCCCGTGTTGTTTGTGAAGAAGAAAGATGGGTCGATGAGGATGTGCATAGATTACCGGTAATTGAACAAAGTCACTATCAAGAACAAGTATCCATTGCCGAGGATTGATGACTTTTTTGATCAGCTTCAGAGTGCCAAGGTATTTTCAAAGATCTATTTGAGGTTTGGCTGCCATCAGTTGAGGATTAGGGCATCCGACGTCCCTAAGATAGCTTTTCGGACTCGGTATAGGCATTATGAGTTTATAGTGATGTCATTTGGGCTGACAAATGCCCCAACAGCATTTATGAATTTGATGAATCGGGTGTTCAAGCCCTATCTGGATTCCTTTGTGATTGTGTTTATTGATGATATCTTGATCTACTCCCGCAGTCAAGAGGAGCATGAGCAGCATCTTCGGATTGTAATTCAGACTCTGAGAGATAGCCAATTATATGCTAAATTTGCTAAATGCGAGTTTTGGTTGGACTCAGTCGCCTTCTTGGGGCACGTTGTATCAGTAGAGGGCATTCAGGTGGATCCTAAGAAGATTGAGGTAGTTCAGAACTGGCCTAGGCCCACTTCAGCCACGGAGATCCGGAGTTTCTTGGGATTGGTAGGTTATTATCGTCGGTTTGTGGAGGGGTTTTCATCTATAGCAGCCCCGTTGACCAGGTTGACCCAGAAGAGTGCCCCGTTCAGATGGTCAGACGAGTGTGAGGCAGGCTTTCAGAAGCTCAAGAATACTTTGACTATGGCGCTGGTGTTGGTGTTGCTCACAGGTTCAGGATCTCATACGGTATATTGTGATGCATCACGTATTGGACTTGGTGCGGTATTGATGCAGGATGGCAGGGTGATTGCATATTCATCACGGCAGTTGAAGGTTCACGAGAAGAATTACCTTGTTCATGACTTAGAGCTGGCTGCCATTGTTCATGCGCTGAAGATTTGGAGGCACTATCTTTACGGCGTGTCGTGTGAGGTATTCACAGATCATCGAAGCTTGCAGTATTTGTTCAAACAAAAGGAACTCAATTTGAGGCAGAAGAGGTGGTTGGAGCTATTGAAGGACTATGATATCATCATCTTATATCATCCCCGGAAGGCCAATGTGGTGGCCGATGCCTTGAGTAGAAAGTCAACGAATATGGGCAGTCTTGCGTACATTCCAGTTAGTGAGAGACCGCTTGCATTAGATGTTCAGGCCTTGGCCAATCAGTTCGTGAGATTGGATGTTTCTGAGCCCAGTCGTGTTCTAGCTTGTACAGTCACTCGGTCTTCCTTGGTTGAGCGCATCAGGGAGCGGCAGTATGATGACCCTCATTTGCTTGTCCTTAGGGACACTGTGCGGCACGATAATGCCAAGCAGGTTACGGTAGGAGATGATAGAGTTTTGAGGATGCAGGGTCGTGTTTGCGTGCCTAATATGGATGGACTTCGTGAGTTGATTCTTGAGGAGGCTCACAGTTCCCGGTATTCTATTCATCTGGGTTCCGCCAACATGTATCAGGACTTTCGGCAACATTATTTGTAGAGGAGAATGAAGAAGGACATAGTTGCATATGTAGCTCAGTGTCTAAATTGTCAGCAGGTAAAGTGTGAGCATCAGAGACCTGGTGGTTTGCTTCAGAAGTTAGAGATTCCTGAGTGAAAGTGGGAGCGGATCACTATGGATTTCATTGTTGGACTCTCACAGACTCAGGAAGTTCGATGCAGTTTGAATCATTATGGACAGGCTGACCAAGTCAGCGCACTTCATTCCTATGGCAGTTACCTATTCTTCAGAGCGGTTGGCAGAGATATACATCTGCGAGCTCGTCCGTCTTCACGATGTACCCGTGTCTATCATTTCTGATCGAGGTACGCAGTTCACCTCACACTTTTGGAGAGCAGTACAACGTGAGTTGGGCACACAGGTTAAGTTAAGCACGACGTTTCATCCTCAGACGGACGTTCGAGTGCACTATTCAGATATTGGAGGATATGCTCCGCGCTTGTGTTATAGACTTCGAAGGTTCTTGGGATAAGTTCTTGCCCTCGTGGAGTTTATCTACAATAACATCTACCAGTCGAGCATTCAGATGGCTCCCTATAAGGCATTATATGGTAGGCGGTGCCGATCGCAAGTTGGATGGTTCGAGCGGGGGGAGGCTCAGTTGTTGGGTACATATTTAGTACAGGATGCCTTGGATAAGGTCAAGATTATTCAGGATCGACTTCGCACAACTCAGTCCAGACAGAAGAGTTATGCCGACCGTAGGGTTCGTTATCTTGCATTCATGGTCGGAGAGAGAGTGTTGCTCTGGGTATCACCCATGGAGGGTGTGATGAGGTTCGGAAAGAAGGGCAAGTTGAGCCCTAGGTATATCAGGCCTTTTGAGATTCTTGAGAGAGTGTGAGAGGTGGCTTACAGGCTTGCGTTGCCACCGGATTTATCAGCAGTTCATCCGATGTTCCATATGTCCATGCTCTGAAAGTACCACGACGATCCGTCCCATGTGTTAGATTTCAGCTTTGTCCGGCTGGACAAGGATTTGACTTACGAGGAGGAGTCGGTGGCTATTCTAGCTCAGCAGGTTCGTCAGTTAAGGTCGAAGAGTTATCCTTCAGCCCGAGTGGAGTGGAGAGGTCAGCCCATCGAGGCAGCTACTTGGGAGTACGAGTCAGACATGCGGAGTAGATATTCCCACCTTTTCACCAGCTCAGGTGCTTTTCTATCTCCGTTCGAGGACGAATGGCTATTTTAGAGGTGGAGAATGTGATGACCCGATAGGTCATCTTATGTTTTAGAATCTAATTATGCACTTTGAAGCCTTAAATACCTCATTTTAGCCTTCATTGATTTACGTGCACAGTCCATGTATTTTTTCGGAAAGCTTTTATGTTAAAGACTGAGAAAATATGAAATTTTTGCCTTAAAATCCATTTGAGTTGACTTCGGTCAATGTTTTGAGTAAACGGACCCGAATTCATATTTTGATGGTCCCGGTGGGTCCGCATCGTGATTTAGGACTTGGGCGTATTCCCAGAATTGAATTCGCAAGTCCCTTGCCCGAGTTATCGTGCTTTGTTAAAATTTGAAAGTTAAAGGCTTAATGATTTTCAAATATTTGACCAATATTTGACTTTTTGAATATCGGGTCCGTATTTTGGTTTCGAAACCCAGTATAGGTCCAATACTATATTTATGACTTGTTTGTCAAATTTGGTGAGAAACGGAGTTGGTTTGACGTGATTCGGACGTCCGGTTGTGAAAATAGAAGTTTCAAAGTTTTCTTGAAAATTTTATTTGATTTGGTGTTCACTTCGTAGTTCTAGGTGTTATTTTGGCGATTTGATCACGCGAGTAAGTTCGTATGATGTTTTTAGACTTGTGTGCATAGTTGGTTTAGAGCCCTGAGTGCTTGGGTGAGTTTCGGATAGGCTACGGAGTGACTTAAAAATGTTGCTGGTGTTTTCAATTCTGGTGCAGGCCTCTGATCTCGCATTTGCGAGATCAGGCATCGCATTTGCGACCTCTGGTGGGTTCGTATTTACGAGGCTAAAGTTTGCATTTGCGAACTTGACTATTTCACTTTTGCGAAGGCAGAGTCGCATTTGCGACTCAGCACTATTTGAGAATCTTCGCATTTGCGAGGGTGGCAGGGTTCACATTTGCGGTTATTTTATCGCATTTGCGATAACTGGGATTTATGAAGGAGTTCACAATTGCGATCTCTTTATCGCAATTGCGATGTTCGCAATTGCAAACCTTATATCGCAATTGCGACATCTATAGCTCGGTAAAACTTGACTTAGATAGGATTTTTGCTCATTCTTCAAAATTTTCAAAACAAGAAACCCTAGAGGCAATTTCTCAAAGAACCTTTCTTCCCCAAATCATTGGTAAGTGATTCTAAACTAGTTTCTTTCAATCTTTCACTATATTTCCTAAGATTTCAACCAAAAATCTTGTGTTTTTATGATGGAGATTGGGGGTTTGGGTAGAATTAGGAATTTTTATAAAATGGGGATTTAGACCTCAAATTGAGGTCGGATTCCAAAATAAATTATATAACCGGGTTCAGAATGAATGGGTAATCGGGTTTTGGTCCGAATTTTGCTATTGGAATAAGCGGGTCTGGGAGTTGACTTTTGTTAACTTTTTTTAATAATGGCCTAAATTGAATTCTTTACAATCGTGGGTAGTTCCTAAGGCTTAATTTGAATCGTTTGGTTGGTAATTTGCTAGATTCTATTGGTTCAGATGCTCGTTTGAAAGGCAAAGCTGTGATTGAGCTTTGAGTGGACTTTTGAAGCGAGGTAAGTATCGTGGTTAACTTTGGCTTGAGGGATTAGGACTTAATTGTCTATTTGCTACATGTTTAGATGTTGGGTACAACGTATATGTGAGGTGACGAGTACTTATGTGTTGTTGTCGGGTTAAAGCATGTGGGTGGGACTTGTTCCCTATAGTTTATTGCTTACTTTGATCTTGTTATCCATGCTTAGACTAGTTACTTACTAAATTGATCGTTCTTTTCGTGTTACGGGCTTTTGTGATAATTGAGTATTGATTCCAAAGTTGAGATTGGCATTGTGGAACCATTATTGAAATAAGACTTGTTCTTGTTGATTCTATCTCAAAGTTATTACTTGTTCATCGTTATGTGGTAAGGGAAAGTGTTAATGCTCGAAAGTGATGTTGTGACATATTGTAAGTGTTAATGCACGAAGCGTGATGTCGTGCCATATTATAAGTGTTAAAGCACGAAGGGTGATGTCGTGCCATATTATAAGTGTTAAAGCACGAAGGGTGATGCCGTTCTATATTCTGATTGTTAATGCACGAAGGGTGATGCCGTGCCACATTATGAGCGTTAATGCACGAAGGGTGATGCCGTGCCACATTATGAGCGTTAATGCACGAAGGGTGATGTCGTGCCATGTTATGAGAGTTAATGCATGAAGAGTGATGTCGTGCCGTATCTATTGATTTATGTTGTGAGATTGAGAGTAAAAGCACGAAGGGTGATGCCGTACAATTTTCTTCATTGTGTTTAGTTGTTTCCACTGGTTAAAAGCATGTTGACTGTTCTGGTTATCATTTTTGTTGTATCCCTTATATCTTGTGCCCCTTTAGCATGCCCCCCAATAGTATATGTTTAACTGTTATCGTTGTTTTCTTGTACATATACTATTATATGCACATGTTTATTATGTGGGTGTCTTGTCATAGCCTCGTCACTACTTCGTCGAGGTTAGGCTCGACACTTACGAGTACATAGGGTCGGTTGTACTCATACTACACTCTGCACTTTTTGTGCAGGTTTTGATACCGGCCCTAGCTGATCGCGAGACTCGGCAGTCCGGACTTGCTTATTGGAGACTCAAGGTAGATCTGCTAGCGTCCGCAGACCTTGGAGTTCCTTTCTAGTTTCCTTATTTTACTGTTTCTTTTCATTCAGAACAGTTGTATTTCGTTCAGATTCTGTTTGTAAAAAATCTTAGAAACTCGTGAGTTGTGACTCCAGATCCGAATTGTATCAGATATTATGGGCTTTATGTTATTCTGCACTCGTTTTTATTTTATTTTGGTTTAATTGACTGTATCTATTGAATTGAATAATAATTGACTTAACGGTTCTCTAATGTTGGTTTGCCTAGCAAGTGAAATGTTAGGTGCCATCATGGTCCCGAAGGTGGAAATTCTGGGTCGTGGTAGTTATACACGATCAACATTTATAATCATCTTTAGTAACTTAATATTTTATTTTATAATTATATATAATTGTTAAATAAATTATATTCATTGAGATAGGATACACGCGCATCGCGCGAACCTTGAGACTAGTTATATTAAAAGGACGAAAGCCTTTAGCGAAATGTTGTTCGCCTTTTTTATCCTTAAAATTGATTTTATATTTGACAAAACTGTCATATAATTATTTTTCTAATATTTAGATCTTGAAAGCAATTTTGAAAGCTACTATATATTTTATTATTAAAAATGTTCCTCATTTAAATGAAATGTGTTGGAAGTCCTAAATTTTTGGACATTACAATCTATTAGGAGCGGAAATGGGAAACAGGTAAGGGGGAAAACACAATCTATTTAGATTTTTCTTTATTATTTTTTGAGCCAAGAGTATTATTTTTGTTCTATAATATACAAATATTATTAATTCTTCCGTTATATTACTTTGGACTAACGCCTTTTGAGTTATTATATTTTCATACTAAAAGTACAACAAACTAAGAAGCTTTAGAGAGTTTTAATATGCAAACTAAGAATCTTTTTAGACAATTTTAATATGTTCCACACAAAAAGTTTAAGTAAAAAAGATACCGTTACTGATTCAAACTAAGGACTTTTAGCAACAAGTAAATAAATTGGACAACTTCTTTTTACCTTTCAAAAAATAGATTATATCAAACAAAATTAGCATTTAATATTTTTATAATATTTATAACTTTAAAATCAACAAATATTTTGATTATTAAAACTTTCCTTATTTGAACTATGTAAGAAGTCCTAAATATTTAGGAGTTTAAATTCAATTAAGATTCTTTACCTTGTATAAAATCTTTCCTTATTTGAACTATGTAATACAACTATAATATATACCTTCTATGTTATTTCTCCTAAATTAAAACAAAAGAACTCGGGTTTACAAGAATTATTTATGTTTTACCTTAGTATTTTTTTAGTTCTACGGGTAGAGAGGTCGTTAAATCCATAGTTGGTTGAAGCATTTTTTTTTTTGACAAAATATCCAACATTCAACATGACATTGGGATTTCATCTTGTAAAGCTTCAAATATTTTTTTCGAGAGTACTACATGAATTTCTTATCTTCTAAAGCTAAAATATTTGTGCAGGAATCTCGTTTTAGTATATCTATTGGAAAAGCCTATAGTGTTTTCAACCAAAGCAGTAAGTTGTTATTCACATTCTTATTGCATATATGCTTATATATTTGCATATTTTATTATCTTTAATCATGGGATTATTATGTATTTCATTAAATTTTGATTTTCTTGATGGAATTAGATTCTTGATAAACACGGTGATGATTGATGCATTTTTAGTACTATTCCATTTATTCTTGGTATTTTTTTATCTTCGACATTAGAATCAATATTCTTTTCAAATGAGTTTTTTTTGGGTTGAGGGGATGTATTTACGCTTTTGGTTTTATCAATAATCTTCCCAAAATTTGACCTAAACCCCAAAAAAATACATTAATATTTATTGTCCTAAAAAGACTCAGTTTATGAGGTCAAATATAACATTAATATTTACGCTTTTCAAATCAATATTCTTTTCAAATAAGTTATTGCACGTCTTCCCTATATCAATAAGTATAAACTTTTTAAAAATCACACAAATAAATAACTATTGTTGTATCAAACATGTATGAATTATAAAATAAAATTTTGTAAAAAATTACATTTCTTAAACATAAATTATATATTTTTTGTTTCATAGAACAATGCAAACCACCTCTACGCCAAATCTATGCTCAGTCTGAAAATTATTATTGTTATCTATAAAAACAAGAGACAATAAATATTATAGAACTATTTGAAATATATTTTAAAAAGATGTTTTGAAAATTTTTGTATGATGGTTGAAGGAAAGGAAGAAAAATAGAAAATTGTTATTCTTATTGGCGTTTTTTTCTAGAAAAAATAAAAATCGAGTTCAAAAACTTTGATTACTCACATATAAAATCTTTTCTTCACGAAACTGATCAATATGTTCGAATAATCAAATAAAAGGAATTTTGGCACTTAATCCATCGGAAGACTTATGCGAGACAAAGGTTCTTCCTTTATTAGTAAGTGAAAAAGAATATTCATCGATTTCGACTCACACTTTTTTCCTTTAATTTTAAGTTTACAACTAAAAGATATTATGTGTGATTTTTAAAATTTTATTTTTACTGATAAGGTACACCAGTCTATACTATTTTAAAAGCACGAAAGCCTTTAGCAAAATATCGTTCGCCTTTTTTACCATTCGTAAGTGCGTTATATGTTGGATATACTTGTAATTGTAATCAATAATTTTTTTGGCCAAAATCAAAAATTATCGTATGCTTCCTTTTAGGTTTAGAATTCTTTAAAATTTATACTACCTGGGATTCTTACCTTACAGTTTTCTTTTCTTTGGTTTTGTTTCCTTTAGGTTTAGGATTCATGGGTTCGTTTACTTCACTTTTAGGGTTCTTTGGATTCGTTCTTTTTAATTATGGTATGTCTTTTCTCCATTGTTCTTTTTGTACCGGTTTAAGATGCAATTTTCATTGTCTCTTTTGTGTAAATATAGAATTCATTTTAATGTTAGTTTACCGAACGTAGTTTACGATAACGTCGTGTCTTCACTTTATTTATTTTTAGGATTTAATTTAGGTTTCTAGAATTTTAGAACCAAAATAGTTAAAATAAGGAAGAACTAACCACTTCTATAAAAGAAGCCACTATCCTATATTCCTTATTATAATCTGTTTATAGTATCAATGTCACTATAGGTAAATTAGCTTATGAATTGAGGTAATTTTTTTACCTTGTTCTATTCTTCAAATTATGTAATAATGATTGTTAATGCATTACTGATGAACAAATGTATATTGAAAGTTTGTCAATTGTGATTATATTTATAATGTTATATATATATATATAATCATTGATTTATGACTCATATACGGATATTGTGTAATGACCCAACCGGTCATTTTAACTTTTAGAACCCCGTTCTCTAAAGTAAAATTTTTCGTATGTGCTTTTAATGATTTATGACGTGCGAGGATGGTTGGTTCGGGATTTGGAAGTGTTTGGATTGAAACCGGAATACTTGGTTCCTTAAGTTGGCCTTAAAGTGCTAAGTTTGACTTCGGTCAACATTTTGAGAAAACGACCCCGAAATAGAATTTTGACGATTCCAACAGTTTTGTATGGTAATTTTGGACATGGGAGCGTGTTCGAAATTTTATTTGAAAGTCTATAGTTAAATTAGGTTTGAAATGGCTAAAATAGGAATTTAAGTTTGGAAGTTTGACTGGGGAGTTGACTTTTTAATATCGGAGTCGAAAAATCCAGTTCTGAAAACAAATTTATAGCTCTGTTACGTCATTTATGACTTGTGTGAAAAATTTGAGGTCAATCGGACTTGATTTGATAGGGTTCGGTATCGAATGAAGAAGTTGAAAATTTTAAGTTACATTAAGCTTGAATTAGAGGATGATTCGTGGTTTTAGCGTTGTTTGATGTGATTTGAGGCTTCGACTAAGTTCGTATGATGTTTTAGGGCTTGTTAGTATAATTGGTTGACATCCTGAGGGGTTCGGGTGAGTTTCGGACGGCTAACAGATCATTTTTGGCTTTTGGAACATTGCTGATAGCTCCTGAAAAGTTTCTTCTGATTTTCTTATACGCGATCGTGTGGATTGGGTTGTGATCGCGTAGGCTTAATTTGGCAGCTGAGAATTTGTTCTATGCGATCGCATGGGTAAATCCGCAATCGCATATGTTGGATTCAGTTGTGCTATGCGAACGCGTGGCTAAGGCTGCGTTCGCGAAGAGGAAACGAAGCAGAAGCTGACTACACGCTTAATGCTTCGCGATCGCGTAGGCTTGCGGAGACTGTACTTCACGATCGCGTAGGGTTAATGTTTGGGTAGTAAAATTTGTGCTACGCGATCGCGTGAGGAAGTTCGCGATCGCGTAGAAGAAATCACTGGGCAGATAGTTTAAGTTCTGAAAATGGGACTTTGTCCCATTTCCCAACGAAGTCCCATTTTTAACGATTTGGAGCTCGAATTTAGGTGATGTTTGGGAGATTTTCAGAGAAAACAACGGGATAAGTGTTCTTAACTCAATATTGGTTAAATTACCCGAATCCATCACTATGTTATCATTTAATTGGTGGATTGAGTTGGAAAAGTTTGAAAACCCTCTTGGATAGATTTGAGGATTTGAGGGTCGAATAGTTATCGGAATTTAGTGATTTTGGTATGGGTAGACTCGTGGTTGAGTGGGTGTTCATATTTCGTAACTTTCGCCGGATTCCGAGACGTGGGTCCCACGGACGAATTTTTAATTAATTTCGAAATTGTTATTAAAAATGTAGTATTTCTTTTATAGAATTGATTCCTATAATTTTTAGTGATTGTATCGAATTATTTTTGGCTAGATTCGAGCCAAACAGAGTTGGATAATCGTGGAAAAGGCCTTCTAGTGGATTAAATTGGAGCAAGACGAGGTAAGTCTCTTGTCTAATCTTGTGAGTGGGAAATTACCTCATAGGTAGATAAAATTAAATAATTGTTGCTAATTGTGGGGGCTACGTACGCATGAGGTGATGAGAGTCCGTGCGTAGCTACTATTAATGCTAAAGTCCGGGTAGTTTAGGACTTAAAGCATGCATTACTTGTATAAATTGTATTTTTTGATTAATTAATATTAATTGATATATATGAATATACTGTGAATTGTTAGATAAAGATATTAAAGGATGGAAATCTCATATGCTTCATTTTCTGTTTAAATCAATTAATTGTTAAAAGAAATTGTTCTTTCTCCCGAATTTATCTTATAATAAATATACTCTCCTTCCGGAGGCACATAAGAAAATGTCCTCTTTTCTTGTGGAGCGGACCGAACGCCTCGACAGGATAGATGCATCTATGGATCGCGTCGCTCGTCTCTCAGCAGTGTAAACGACATTCTGGATTGGGTCGTACGTCCTCGACAGAAATCATGCTTAATAATAATAATAATTACACGATACTTTAATAATTTATTTCAGCTTGCGAAACTAATTGATAAATTGAAAAATCCTTGAAATTTAATGAATTATTATTCTTGCTTGTTAAAGAATTAATTGTTATTCCTGTAAATGATATTTAATTGATAAATTGGAAATTATTTGAATTGAAGGAATTTAATTAATATATTGAGAATTGTTGCATTTGAAGGAATTTGATTATTTTCGCTGATTAAATAAATTATTTTAAATTTTGTTAATCATGCTAATTTAAATATCCTAGTTGTATTTTAATTATTATTATTGGCCCATAGTGAGTGTCAAAGTCGGCCATCTCGTCTCTACCACTTCGAGATTAGGCTTGATACTTATTGGGTACACGTTGTTTACGTACTCATACTACACTTGCTGCACTTCTTGTGCAGGAACTGAGGCAAGTACTAGTGGGGGACCTATTGTCTTACACCCACGTTATCCAAAGGCATAGTGGTGACCTGTTTCTCTGATCCTTTCTGCAGCTACTAGTGTCTCTCTTTGTATTTTTTTTTCATTCTGTCTATTTTTATTTCAGACAATATTTGAGGTTTTGTATAATCTACTAGATGCTCATACACTTGTGACACCAGATCTTGGCACACACATTGGTAGAGTTTGGATTTTATTAATTCTCTTGATTTTAAATTTTGTCAATGAATGCTTAATTTATTAAGTTGGCTTGCCTAGCCGTAGTGTTGGGCGCCATCACGCCCTATAGGTGAAATTGGGTCGTGACATATTGTGTACATGTCCTTTGGGTTGTTGCATTTGCACATAAAATTAGCTAGATATTTTAACTCATATAAATTAAATATTTTATTAATTTAAGACATTTGATAGTTTTAATTACTAATTGGCATGCCAGCTCAGGTTGCTGATATTTTGTAAGAAAAAATTAAATTTAATTACCTCTTTTAATTGACTATATTATACATATCACAATATTAAATTGTGTTCTTAAAGAATAGCTCTTGGCAATTGGTGTCCTTGCATCTACCCAAAAATTTAACAGTTTTTATTAGTTCAGGTAAATAATTCTCTTTATAGATCTCTTATATAATATTTTATTTTATTAGCAATGTTTTGATGTTTAATTTATTACGTTCTAAAAGTTATATGGCTTTGTTGCAGTTTAGCCACGATAATTCTCTTACATTTGAGCTTTGAGATTGAGATATTTCTTAATATCAATTTACTTTAAACTATATGCTAAGTCTACTTTAGTTTTATTTAATATTTATGCTACTATTAAAAGAAAATAATTTTACTGTGCATAAAATTATGCTTAATTAATGAAGTGTGTTTTTGTATATGTGAACAAAAGCATATTAATCTTCAACTTTACATGATCTTGCTCAATGTATGATCTCCAAATAAATTCATAAATAGAAACAATTTATGTTCGTCAATAGTAGTGATGATGGATTATAGTTTTTCATAAAAAAATGCGAACTTTAGGGGATCCTAACTAGGTTAGAAGGGGTGACAAGGTAAAAAGTGTTTAAATTAATAGTTTAGTAGTATGCATATTTTGGTTGGATTAACATACCTCAATGCATTAGCAAATAATTTTTAATATGTTAACTCCTTATTAGTGGTTCAAGCATTTCTTTTAAATTTTCTTTTAAATAAAATTTATAAAAATTAGAATATTGGCTATAAGAGATATTAGATAAGATGCAACAATATAGCTGTTATTAACTCATAAAATATATTATTTATAATTACATACATCACCATCTTAACTAATCGAAGTGTTGATTGTTGCAGGTTCAGAAGATATCCAAATATTTGAATTCGGCTATTACATCAATGTAGTTATGCTCATTTTTTATTTCAATTGCACGTTGAATTTATTTGGACGCTAATTGCTATTATACATAGTTTGTTCTCGTCATATATAATTTTCTTACTAATAAATGTGTCTTACACGTGCAATGCACGTACCTTAAAACTAGTACTATATTAAAAGCACGAAGGCTCTTAGCTAAATGTTGTTCGCCTTTTTTATCCTTTAAACATAGAGTATACATCGGATAAAATAGTCATTTAATAGTTTTTTCCTAATATTTAGGAATAATCATTTAATTTTTTTCTTAATATTTAGAAATAGTTATTTAATTATTATCATAATATTTAGGACTTTAGTATTTAGTTCTAGAATTCATACACTTTCCACTCCATTTAAATTTAGGAATATTAGATAAGCACATTCAATTACAAACTAGTATAGTTTCAACAACTTTCGATTTAAGAGTATTTTTTCTTTCTTTTTCTTCTAACTTTTGTAGACCGCTTGCCTTTTATTTTATTAGAATATTTTTGAGGTTAGTTCACAATCTTTTCAAATATACAATTTTAAGAGTACAAATCATCTCACTAAGTAATATTATAGCTTTTACCATTCTATACGTGAAAACAAAATAGTAAAAAAAATTGAGGTTACAATTCACCGAAAATCATTTACATGTGTTTATGAAAGTAAAAAATAAATATAACAAAATAAGAAATCATAACAAATTAAAAAATTAAAAAGCAAAAATATTTTTGTAGATTTTATCATAAAAATATTTTTAGAAAATATAAACAATTAAAATATTTTTTTAATCAAATTGGATTTACTTTTTAAAAGTCTTTATTTAAATGAGAACTGATTATAAGTACACAAAGAAAAACAAAACGTCACATATGTGGGAATTGATGAAAAAAATAAATTCTAATTTTGATCTTAACATGAATTTTATATTCTAAGTCCATCCACGATAGTATGAACGTAGCCCTTTCATAATCAAACAATTGCAAGTAATACTACTACAATCATAAACTCTTGCTTTCCATGGAAAACAACATTCGGATGCATCCGAATAAAGAATCTGAGATGTATGATTATGTATTTTGACAAAGAAAGAATTATAGATTAATCATACTATAGCGGTTGAATTAATCTACTTTTTCCATAATTATTTAATTTTGCAATAATATTTTATTCTTTTCAAATATGTTGGAAACAATTCCTATATAGTATTTTTTTAAACAATCGAACAATCTGCAGTTTTATCATGAGAAAAAAAGATGTCTTTTGAAAGTTAGTCGACCATATTTTTGTCTGTTTAGAATGAATTTCAAAACATGTAATACGCGCGCAACACGCGTACTTTAATACTAGTACTGTATTAAATGCACAAGAACCTTTAACGAAATATTGTTCGCCTTTTTTACCCTTTGAAGATAGATCCTATATTGAATAAAATTGTCATTTTACCTATCTTCCTAATATTTAGGACTTTTACATCAACTAAAATTCTATTTATTATATAATTTCTTATTTAAACTCCGAAAAAACTAAATTAAAAAATCAATGAAAATTTTATTTTATATAAATGATTCACTTTAATTATGATATAACTATAACTATACTTTCTCTAATATTTAGGGGAAAAGGCAATAAAAGAGGCCGAACATTACGGTAAATTAACGTTTTCGAATTTCCTTTCTACTAGGAGTACTTAATTTTGTTTGGCCAAAATCACTTAGCTTGGCCTTTCCATGTTTCTATTTTGTTTAAATTTTATTTTGTGAAAAATAAATCATAATAACATTGCATATAATTAGCTACTAAGTTTTGAGCATCGAAAAGTCATTCTTACCAATTAAAAGTATATGGTCGACTTTTATATTCATTAAATTGGATTACACTAGACAAAATAATTATTCATTTATTTTCAAACAAATAAGACTTTTTAATCACATAAAATTGTATTTACTAAATTTTTATTTATTCGAATTATGATGTTCTAACATTAAGGACTTTAAAATCAATTAAGAATTTATCTTATTTACTAATAGTAAAAACTAAATACTAAGGGCCCTTAGAATCTTTTCAATATTATTTGTTCATTATCACAAATCTATCTATCTATATCTATTTTTACTATATTAAAAGCACGAAGCCCCTATCGAAATGTCGTTCGCTTTTTTTACCTTTTAAAAGTTAATCTCACATTAGGCAAAATAGTTATTTAATTATTTTTTTAATATTTAAGACTTCAAAATCGACTAAAATTTTACTTTAAGAAGATCCTAATATTTAGGACCTCAAATTCAATTAAAATTTGCCTTATTAATTTTTTTCTTATTTGACCAGTTTTTATAAATATCCTATTGGAGTTTAGTACGTGTCCATTAAAGTTTTTTTAATTCTTAGCCTCTAAGGTATATAATAGTATTTTTTTTCTCAGAATTACCAATAATTGATTACCTAGAAATATGGAACATCGATCAATAATGATGTTCGCCTTTTTCTGTTAAATTTTTAAGAGTTTTGATTTAATTTTAACTTTAAATTTCTAGATGTTTGAACTAATATGGTATTAATTTAGAAATAAATTAAGCTACTGCCTGAGTTTGTCATTTTCCCCTGATAATATTGAAAAATTGACCTCAACATTGTGAACTCTTGAAATTTCAAAAGTTTTATTAGCAAAGTGCATTCGGATTGAGTTTAGGATAATATATTAACTTTTATTTAGTATTGGATAAATGTGCAAATAAGGGGATTAAGACTTAAATCAATAAGAATCAAGGCAATGTTTTTACACAAGAAGAGGTTCATTTGACTTGTATATAGTTTTGATTAACTTTGAATGAAGAACTATTTTTTTTTTGTATAATGACATTATGAACGTAGAGTTTACAAAGAGATGCTACATGAGATACAACAACATAGCATATTTGTATCTTATATAATAAAATATTTATAACTATAAATACTATTGAACTAATACACTAAATTCACTCATAAAATGTTGAATTTAACTATATATTGTATCAATGTACTAATATTTTGTAACGACCCGACTTGTCATTTTAAGAATTAACGCATCGTTCAACGACTTAAGGATTTGAGCAGCTTCGTATTATGTGTATTGACTTGCGTGCGTGGTTGAATTCAGTTACCGGATGATTCAGGGTGATTTGAGACACTCGGTCCCTAAAACGGAAGCTTAAGTCTTGGAATTTTGATCATAGTCGGGAATGTATGAACACGACTCTCGAATGGAGTTCTGTCGGTTTTGTTAGCTCCGTTGGGTGATTTGGGACTTAGAAGCGTGTCCGAAAAATTATTTAGAGGTCCGTAGTGGAATTAAGCTTGAAATGGCGAAAGTCAAATTTTTGAAAAGTTTGACCGGGGGTTGACTTTTTGATATCGGGGTCGGAATCCGAGTCTGAAAATTTGAATAGCTTCGTTATGTCAATTATGACTTGTGTGCAAAATTTAAAGTCATTTCGGATTGATTTGATGTGTTTCGGCACAAGAAATAGAATTTAAAAGTTCAAAGTTCATAGATTTTTATTTGAGGTGCGATTCATCATTTTGATATTGTTCGATGTGATTTGAGGTCTCGAGCAGGTCTGTGTTATATTATGGGACTGCATGGTGTGATTGGATGGGGTCCCAAGGGGCTCAGGTGAGTTTTGGGATGGTTTCAACTATTTCTAGGCCATTTATATCTGCTGATTTTTGGCTATAGCAGTGTGCTATGCGATCGCGTGGAATTGGCCGCGATCGCGAAGCACAAAATGGGGGGAAATGTCCAGTGAATCGTGATCGCGTAGAGGAAATTTTCTGCTGCACTGACCCGAATTTGGAAGCTTATATCTCGCAATCTATAAAGAATTTGGAGATGATCCAAAAATGAAAGTTGTAGCGCTTTATATCTAGTTTTCAGAAAGGTAAACCATTTATTATTTGGAGTTGTGTAAAAAATGTTATGGTAGATATACTATAGGCTATCCGTGAAGAATTTAGAAATCTTTATTGCATAGGGCTGACTTTGAAAACTTATATATAGAAATATATAAGGAATTGGTAGATGAGCGACAAATAAAAGTTATAGCCCTTGGAATCTAGTTTTCAGAAAATTAAACCATTCATCATTTGGAGTTTTGTACAAAACGTTATGACCATTATACTAGAGGTTGTCTAGAAGAGTTGGGGAGTTTGTTCTTCGCGATCGCGAAGAGCAATTTTGGGGCTGAAAAAATTTGTACTTCGCGATCGCGAAGAGTAAATACCTGGGCAGTAGCTATATTTCGAGGTTTCAGCTATTTGTAATATATTTGGAGCTATGGAGCTCAGATTGAAGCGATTGTTGAGGTGATTTTCACCATATGGATCGGGATAAGTGTTTTATATCCTAAAGTGATTATACTTCATGGTTCTATTCATCATTTATTTCGGATTTAAATAGAAAAAATCAAGATTTTTGCAAAATCTTCCAAAAATGAAAATTTAAGATTTGGAAGTCGAGTTGTTATCGAAATTTGATAAAATTGGTATGGTTGAACTCGTATCGAAATGGGTGTTCGGATTTCATAAAAATTATATCGGGTTCCAAGGAGCGGGCCCCGCGTTGACTTTTGTTGACTTTTTGGAAAAAAAAATTTAAGTTGACATATTATTATCCGGAATTATTTTCGATGAATTTTAATGAAGTTATGCAATTAACTTGGATAGATTTGAGCGATCCGGAGGTCAATTCGAGCAAGAAGGCGATTTTGGAATATCGGCCTAACTTCAAAAAGGTAAGTGTCTTGCTTAATCTCGAGTGGGGGAATTACCCCTTAGGCATCGAGTCTTATGTGATATTTGTGAAATGTGAAAAGCCGTGTACGCGAGGTGACGAGTACGTACTCGGGCTTATATGTGTAAATTTTATTGAGTTAAAGTCTTGAGCATATTATGTGGCAAATTGGATAATTGTTGGTATATATTTAATCATCTATTTGTCGTGCCTAAATCCTAGTTGTTGTTGTTGAATCTGTTATTATATGACAATTTGATGTGATTGTTACTTGATTATTTATGTAATTCCGTGAATTTGTTGGTTTGATAATTATTGGAATTTAATTTTATTATGGATTTTTCCTCTGTAAATAATTAATTAAATGAGCTTAAGAAGAAGTGTTTGTATAATTATTGAAAATTTGAATTTAATGAAGACTTTGCTTTATGTTGAGTAATTTCTATCTCTATTGATTATTTTTGGGTGTTGTGCACATTATGGTCGAGCCATGGGCTCCTTATTGTGGAAAATAATGTATTGTTGATTTCTGTGGCAAGTTGTAATATTTGGACACTTGATGTGCAATTTGTGATATGTTGTAAGTGTTACACCTCTTTTTTTCCGGGGGAATGGTGCCAAAGGAGTTTTTCCAATTTAAGTGACATTAATCGAAATGGGATTATTTATTAGATTCAGAGTCGCCACTTGGGATAAAATCTGGTGTCCCAAGTCACCGGTTTATTTTAAATCCCAAATCGAGGAAATTTGACTTTATTTTACGGTTCGCGAACACAGAAGACTGGGTAAGGAATTCTGTTAACGCGAGAGAAGGTGTGAGGCACTCTCGAATTTCGTGATTTTAGCACGGTCATTTTAATCATACCTGGCTTAATTAAATTATTTGATTACTCATTTTAGAACCTATGTACATTTACCTTTTTACCGCTTTTAATTGCTTGATTATTCGTAATTATGAAATTATCTTGAAACGAATCACGCGTACGTGTATTCGTTTTGTTTGGTGTGTCAAGAATCATGTCACACGTATGTATATACAATTAATAACACTTTATTATTTTTAAGATTGTTTTGTCAAAGTCACGCGAACGCATACTTTGCCTTTAATTTTAAAAATCATAATCATGTCACGTGAACGTGTACATATTCACGATAATTGATTGGTTTACACGCGCCTAAAGCATACTAGTGTATTCAGAGTATTTCATTTATTTATCTTTTTAAATCTGAGATATTTATTTGTATATTTTTATTATTTGGTTTAATTCTTTTTTTTTTGAGTTAATGTACATTGTTTCTTTAATCATGAAATGAAATGGGGCAACTTTGGTTTTTATTAGTATTAGGCCAGTAGGAAATAAATTCATTTGGCTCAAATTATGTGCTTTATCTTTAAAGAATTGTATTTAACCTTATGTATTATCATTAATATGGAACAGAATAAATAATTTTGTAAGCTAAAGCGTTAAACGTTCACTAAAAGAAACATGGAGAGCTTTGATCCAAAATCATCGGAGGAAAAGAAATATATTCAATAATAAGCATTTAAAGTTTTAACTAATCTTACTAATTAATTGACTTTTATGTATTAACTTTTCGGCAGAAACTACACTTAAGCTATACCTAAAGAGCCAAAGAATTGTTAAACTCAAATCGTTAAAAGAATTAATAGGCTTTCAATATAAAGACTAGATATATTAAAATCTTAAGAAAACTACTACACATACTCTTAAGTTAAATATACTAACGGAATGACTTTTAGGAATAAAGAACCTGTAATTTCTTTAAATTTGTAGACTATCGGGTATATACCCAATATGAATTTTGAATAATAATAAAAAAAAATCTTTAACTTAATGCTCTACTACATATCCTGAACTTAAAATAAGTAAAGCCAAAATTATGCAAATTTTTACAACCGAAACTATTTTAACTCACTTAACAAAATACTACTTATTAATTATCACAAAGAAAACTTAAGAGTCAAATTTAACTAAAACAATAGACAGAATAGGCTCTAAAACACATCAAATTGCAGATTCAAACAATAAGCAAATAAAATCAAAATGAATAACAAAGTAAGTGGAGATGAACCTTAGTTAAGCTTTCCAATGTCGAAATATAAATTCCAGCAACTATAATACATGAACGAAAATTGTAACCGCGAATCGTATCTTGAAACTGGACTCATGAACTTTTATTTTCTCTAAATAAAATTCTTCCTTCTTTAAAATCTCCTAAGGATGATGTTTCTGTGCATGTAATCTTTTCCTTTTTTCTGTTAGATGGCCGAATCTTTTTTTTTTGGCTCCGTGTTATCTATCTCTACTCCTCCCTTTTGTGTCCTTTTATATATGAAATGGGATTATGCATTCAGAGATATGAGGGTGAGATCATGTATGTATGTGATGTTATGGGTGTGTGATCATGGTGTAATAGAGGGAAGAGGTTAGGGTGAAAATCTATACAATATCCGAAAATAAAGCAATGTAACTGTGCAAAAATCATGGATGGATTGAATCTCTTTTGAAAGTTACATTTGTTACCAAACTTTAAGGGTCACGTGAATGCTTGTTGCTTATTTTTTTATTTTTTATTTTATAAGAAGAAATTAATTGAACTATTTAGACAAAATATTAATGAACTAAC
>AWOL01S0034835.1:0-12848 GCA_000715115.1 Nicotiana otophora
GGAGTTGCAAGAACACAAACACAAGGATTTCATCATTCCTTCCACACTCAAGATCCGGGTTTGAATTGAATCTATGTTTTCCTACTTTAATTACATTTTTGAAGAACTTCTCCATGTATATGGAGTAGATTATTTTGGGTTTTTATGGATTTGGTGTATTGATGATTGTTTGTGGATTATAACTTTATTTTTATGTAGTTGAATCGTTTTTGGAAGATTTAATCGTTGCATCTATATTCACTTGTTCTTATAATCGAAAGAGGCATAACTTGTGATATCTTTGCATTATATTGTTGGTTGAGTTCATAGATTCTTCTAAGTAAGCGAAAGAGGCTAGTTGAATCATTGATTAAACCTAGTTAGGATAACAATCAAAAGAGGTTTTCCTAAAGACCGATCCACTACGAATTCTTGCATATCTTCATAGTGCTTAAATTGGTTCATATTGAGAGGTTGAGACTTAATCGAGAGAGGAGTTTCCACTAAACAATTGTACTGATAATAAAGTGAATTCGAGATACTCACTTTAACATTAGAAGTGAATTATCTAGAGTTAAATCCCAGACAATTATATTGCACCTATCCTATCAAAACCCCATTTTCTCCCATTGATATCTCCCTTTGCTTAGGCCTTGCTTTCATTTTCATTAGTCAATTAGCTCTAGATTCTTAATTAATTTTAGCATTAACCGCATAAATATAAATTGTTGATCACTATGGATAGCGATCTAGCTACAAACTACGATAATATTGTTTAACTCCAATCTCTGTGGATACGATATTATACTATACTATCTTTGACTAGAGAGCACAACTTAAGTGTGTGTTTTGTGCTCGTCATGGCCCTCAGCCAAGAAGCCTCCCACATAAATACACAATTTCAAGAAGCCAAGGCTAAATGGTCTGAGGTTCAAAATGCTATACTAGCTACTGCCGAGCGCGAGGCTGCCTCTACTAAGAAATTGAATAATTTAGAGGCAGCCTTGAACTCCAAAGCTGAAGAGGCTGTTAGTGCTGAGGAGAAGCTAGCCCAGATGGAGGAGAAGTATAAGAAGATCATGGAACACAATAAGGTTCATATATCCACTCTCCTTGACTTTGATCTCACCCTTACGGCCACAAGGTCTGAGCGGAATAGCCTTTAGACCGAGGTTTGTTGGCTCAAATCAGATCTCCAGCACCGAGAGGATTCCCTCACTATTGAGAAATCATATTCTATTTATATCATGAGGAGAAAAACCTTAGAAGAGGCCAAAGCGGGCGCCATTGATTTTGATGCCGAGATCACCAAGGCCCAATAGCTGGAGTCTACTGCCCGAAGGTGCCTCCCAACTCGACCCTGCAACTGACTCTTCTGGCTCCGGTTCCGAGTTCTTGGGAACTGTGGAAATCAAGTTGTCGTAATCTCATATCATTCCTCCCCCAGTGTTCGAATGCGAAGAATATGAATTGGAATACTGGAAGTCTTGCTCCTTTGAAGATTCCACTAGTGAATGATTGGATAATCTTTGGTCTGATAGCCAGTTTCATTTTACGTTAGGAACTTTGCTACCGAGCCAAAGATTATCTAACCACCCCCAGTGACTTGTGGTGAAGGGGCACTCATGAACGGTTAGATAATTTTTGGTCCGATAGCAAGCTTTGTTTCCCGTTAGGAACTTTGTTATCGAGCCAAAGACTATATAACCACCCCGTAGTGGTTTGTCGTTTCCATGCCTTGTTGTTTAAATGTCTTATTTCTGCTTATGGTTTTTCCTTCGTAATATGCTTTCTTTTGCTGCCTCGTTAAAAACCTTGCCTGAAAAATTCAATTGGGACAAAAACTGGACGAAGGAAAAAAGAGTGCAGTACATACTTTCAGTATAAGCAGTGCTCATCAACAATAGTACATTTTGAGGTGTGCCACATTCCAGTTGCTTGGAATTTTAACTCCGTATTGATTTTCCAGTTCATATGATCCTTTGCCGGTGACTGTTGAAACCAGGTAGGGGCCTTCCCCCATCAGACCCAGCTTCCCTCTGTTGATCTCTCGGGTGTTTTGAGTCACTTTTCTTAAAACAAGTCTCCCACTTTGAAATAACGGCAATTGGTTCTTCGATTATAGTATCTTTCCATTCTTTGGTTTTTGGCCACCATCCTTATACGCACAAAGTCCGTGCGTTCGTCAAGCATCTCCAATTTAACCAGCAATGCTTCGTTGGTTACTTCTTCGTCCGCCCAGAAGTATCTCATGGTAGGTTCCCCACTTCTACCGGTATCAGGGTTTCTGCTCCGTATACGAGAGAGAAATGTGTCTCTCCCGTGCTTGACTTGACCGTCGTTCGGTATGCCCATAGCACTCCCGGTAGCTCTTCGGGCTATTTTTCTTTGGTTGCTTCCAATCTGTTTTTGATATTTTGAATAATCACCTTTTCGATTCCGCTTGACCATTTGCGCTCGGGTTGTATGACGAAGATGTGTTTCTTTTGATTTTTAATTCTTCAAGGAATTTTGTGACCTTTGCATCTATGAATTGTGGCCCGTTATCACATGCTATTTCCTTTGGTAATCCGAACTTGCAAATTATATTCTCCCAGAGGAAACCGACCACTTCGCGCTCGTCGATTTATTGGTAAGGACCTGCTTTAACCCACTTAAAGAAGTAATCGGTTAAAATAAAAAGTAAGATAATCTTACCTTACCGGGAGCCGGCGGTAGCGGACACACTATGTCCATCTCCTATTTTATGAATGGACAAGGCGAAAATACCGAATGCAATAGTTTTGCCGGTTGATGCACCAACGGTGCGTGGCATTGACACTTGTCGCATTTCTAAACAAATGCCTTAGCGTCTTGTTCCATCCGGGTCCAGTAGTATCCTGCCCTAATTAACTTTAATACTAATAACTCCGCACCCGAGTGATTTCTATATATTCCTTCGTGAACTTCTCTCATGACGTAATTAGCCTCGAAGGCTCCTAAACATCGAGCCAATGGGCTTTGGAAAGACTTTCTATACAACTGGCCTCCCCGAAAGCTATAACGAGTTGCTTTGGTGCAGAGTGCCTGGGATGCCTTGGGATCTTCAGGTAGTTTGCCATGCTCAAGATAGTCGATAATCTCATTTCTCCAGTCCCAGACCAAATTGGTCGGATTTACTTTATAATAACCGTCCACATCCAATACTGAATGCATGAGTTGTACGGACGTACCTGAGCCCGATCCCTTCATTTCCATGAACGAGCCCAATTTGGCCAGTGCGTCTTCTTCTGTGTTTTCTTCTCTCGGGATATGGGTGATTGACCATTCCATGAACCGTGCGAGCAAAGTCTGGACTTTCACTATATATTGTTGCATGCGTTCCTCTTTGGTGTCGAATATCCCGTATACCTGATTTACTACCAGTTGAGAATCACATTTGATTTCAATGACCTTAGAGTTTAGTCCCCGGGCCAGTTCAAGTCCTATAATCAAAGCTGATACTCGTCTTCATTGTTAGTTAAGGGAACAATTCTTTTGGCCTGCCTCAGGGTTTCTCCCGAGGGCGTAATTAGTACTACCCCAAGCTCAAACCCTTTTATGTTGGAAGCCCTATTCGTGAATGAAGTCTAGACTCCTGATTTCGTTTTCGACACCATCACCGCTTCTTTAGTGGCCAAAGGCAGCAATTCGGGACTGAAATCGGCCACGAAGTCCGCCAAAACCTGCGGTTTGATCGCATTCCTGGTTTATACTCTATGTCAAATTCACTCATTTTGACTACCCATTTGGCTAGTCGACCTGACAATTCAGGCTTGTGAAGGATATTCCGCAGAGAAAAGATGGTCACCACAACTATCGGGTGGCATTAAAAATAAGGCCTAAGCTTTCGAGCGGCGACTACGAGAGCTAAGGCCAATTTTTAAGGTGTGGGTAGCGAGTTTCCGCTCCCGTTAAAATTTTACTAACATAATAGATAGGAGATTGCATACCTGCGTCTTCGCGGACAAAAAAATGGCACTTATCGCTACCTCCAAGATCGATAAGTAAATTAGCAATTGTTCGCCTTCCTCCAGTTTCGATAGCAACTGAGGGCTTGATAAATACCTTTTAAAATATTTCAACGTCTGCTGGCATTCAAAGTTGTTCTTTGATAAATTCCGGAGTCCATTCAAAGTTGTTCTTCTTTTTCAGAAGCGAGAAGAAGTGATGGCATTTTTCTGAAGACCGAAAAATGATCCGCTTAAAGCGGCCAGTCTTCCAGTTAACCTCTGAACTTCTTTCACATTTTATTGCAGGTCGAGAATGTCCTCGATGGCATTAATTTTATCGGGATTGACTTCGATCCCCCTTTGTGACACCAGGAAACCCAAGAACTTACCAGAGCTGACTCTAAATGCACATTTTTCAGAGTTAAGCTTCATGTTGTGCTTCCTTAGGATGTCAAAGGTTACTTGCAGGTGCTTCAGATGATCACTTGCATTCAAATACTTAACCAACATATCATCTATGTAAACTTCCATTGTTTTCCCTATTTGCTTTTCGAACATTTTGCTCACAAGCCTCTGGTAAGTGGCTCCTGCGTTCTTGAGCCCGAAAGGCATCACATTGTAGCAATATGTGCCAAAGTTCGTTATGAATGAAGTCTTTTCCTGATACTCCATGTTCATTTTGATTTGGCTGTAACCGGAATAAGCATCAAGGAAACTCATCAACTCGTGCCAGGTCGTTGCATCAATCATTTGATCAATGTTTGGCAATGGGAATGAGTCTTTTGGGCACACCTTATTCAGATCCTTATAATCTACGCACATGCAAAATTTATTATTCTTTTTTGGAACTACCACTATGTTAGCTAGCCAGTCGGGATATTTTACCTCCCGGATTGAACCGATATCAAGCAATCGAGTTACCTCTTCTTTGACAAACATGTTTCTAACCTCGACAATAGGGCGTTTCTTCTGCCTTACAGGAGGGACGTTGGGATCCAAGCTTAATTTGTGCATGGCCATCTCTAGCGAAATACCTATCATATTCGCATGCGACCACGTAAAACAATCAACATTAAATTTAAGAAATGCTATAAATTCTTACCTGAGCTCGGGGTTTAATCTTGTCCCCAGGTGGAACTTCCACTCAAAGAACTTCTCAAACAATGCGACGCTATGGATTTGGTTGCATCCATTTCTTCTAGTACCTGGAAATACCTTGTACCTGATAGAATTCCGAAGGCTCCTACCCTTTATCGACTTTGTTTGGCTCGGTAGAAGGCGTCAGTTCCTATAATTGCTATGCCGCATGTTCCTTCCCTTTACTACTGGAAATCGAGATCGCGTTCATCTCCCTTACTGCTGGTTGATCTCCTCATATTTGTTTAATTCCCTCTGAAGTTGGGAATTTCAAAAGTTGATGGTATTTTGATGGAACAACCTTCATCTCGTGTAGCCATGGCCTTCCAAGTATATTATTTTAGCCCATGTCGCTGTCTACTACCTCAAACAGGGTCGTCTTCATGACCCCTTCGGCGTTTGTGGGTAGCAGGATCTCCCATCGGGTTGTCACACTGCTAAGTTGAACCTAGCGAGGAGCTTTGTGGCCAGAATGATTCAGTTAGCTTGGCTTATTACAGCACTCTCCATTGGATAATATTGGTTGAACTCCCTAGGTCCACCAAAACACGTTTAATTTTAAAATCTAAAACATTAAGAGAAATTACCAGGGCATCGTTGTGTGGTAGTAGGAGTCCATCGGTTTCCTCCTCCGTGAAGGTGATATCGTCCTCGCCGACTTCTCGGAGTCTTTTGCTATGGGTCACCGATACCTTTGTCTTTTTTGTTGCTGAAAAGGTTACATAATTTATCTCGTTCCATCCGAAAATCATGTTGATCGTTAGATGAGGAGGATTTTCTCCTATCTTCGAGCGTTTTGCATTATCCCGACTACGATCGTAGTATTTTTAGCCCGGTCGATTAAGAACTCTCTGAGATGACTGTTTTTCAGCAATGTTGCCACCTTCTCGCGTAGATGTCGGCAGTCCCCAGTCTGATGGACGTTATTCCCATGATACTCACACCATAGATAAGGATCCCTCTGACTGGGATCAGATTCATTGGCCTCGGGAACCTTGCTTCCTTAATGTTCCTAATCGCCGATACTAGTTCCACAACGCTGGCATTGCAATTATACTCAGACAATCTGGGGTAGGTGGTATCCCGGAAGCCTGATATCTCTTTATCCTGCAATGATCTATTATTCTGGCCGCGGTCAACTCTCTTATCGATAGCGGACCTGTCCGCCGATCGGAAACCTCTGCCGTGTTCTTCAGCCCTTTCGTAGGGAAAGAATCGCCCTTTAGGAGACCGTCGATCTATGTCAAAATCATCCTTCAACTTTTTCTTATTCTTCTCTCGACCCCGACCCTTGGTTGATGCCGGGAAACCCAGTTGGTCATCCTCTATTCTAATCTTTGATTCATAGCGGTTGTGGACATCTGCCTATGTTGTTGTCTGGAACTTGAGCAAACGTTCTTTCAATTTTTGGGAAACGTCAAAGCTCTCTAGGTTCAGCCCCTTAGTAAATGCCTCAGCCACCCATTCATCTGGCACGGCCGGTAGCAGCATCCTTTCTTTCTGAAATCTGGTCACGAACTCTTGCAGCAATTCTGAATATATCGGCCTTTCGGGCATGCACCTTCCTATCCCCAGCATGGGCCTTGATAAATGAATCCGCGAATATCTCAAAGGAATATATTGAGTGCTCGGGTAGAAATGAATACCATGTCAGGGCCCCCTTCGTGAGGGTCTCCCCGAACTTCTTCAAGAAGACTGACTCAATTTCGGGCGAAGCTAAATCGTTTCCTTTCATTGCCATTGTGTAAGTGGCGATGTGCTCCTGAGGATCCGAAGTCCCATCATATTTTGGCACGTCTGGCATTTTACACCGCTTCGAGATTAACTCTAGTGTCGCGATCGATTTGAACGACAAATAGGTGTATTTCTTTGAGTCAGGTCCTTTCAACACTGGCGGCGTGCCCTAGATTTGGTCCATCCGGCATTTACTTCTATCATAAACCGTATGAGTTCGGTTTTAAAGGGATCATTCCCATTATTGTTACCAGATCCGTTGATTTCTCTCCGACCCCGTCGAAGCCGACCTCACCAATAGGAGTGTTGTTGTCAACCCTTTGTGCTGTTTGGTATGCGGGAGCACCAGGAGGAACTGGACCTCTTCCATTCGCGTTGTTGGAAGCACCCGACAATGCTCGCCCCAACTCTATCATGGCCTGATCTTGTCGCGAGAGATGGCCCATAATAGCCTTTTATTTGTTCCCTCAGGATTTTCACCGTTTCCACAACGTGCTCGTCTTTAGCATCATCAGGAGTTGCCTCCCGAATATGTTGTGGATATTGCCCGTCATGGACCGGCGTGACTACATCCTCCTCATTGAGGGTATCACTGATCGAATCTTTGTGTTGAGGTGGGTTTCCTTGGGCCTTAACATTGTGTGCGATGTTGATATCGTTATCTGCCATTTTTTATGATTTTTCACTAAGAAACAAAGAATTAAACAGATTAGTAATAGAGGCAAGGATCAACTCAATTATGCAACTGTCTAAGCCCCACGGGGTGCCAAATTGTTTACCCGTAAAACAGTACAGTTGAATTTATAACGTGGTTTATAGACAAGCAAATCGATTTGATCTCAAAATGATAAATAAGTTAAATAAAATGCATATCTTAGCATTGAAATCGAGATGAGGCAGCAAATAGCTTGGTTCCGAAAATAAAGCTTCTGAACACAGTAATAAGAATATCAATTGACAGGAAATAAAGTATAATTGAGCTTAGAATAATGTGTAGCATAAGTTTGTTAGAAAATTCGTGTCCTACAATGCTTGTTGAAGTCACTATTTATAGTTGTACCTAGGGAAGAAGGTACTAGGATCAAGCCCCTCTTAAATGACAATTATGTGGGCCATTGATGAATGTGTAACGGTAGGCTATTAATGCCAAAATTCTCTATAACGGATTGTGTATCTAATACTGAAGAATATTCTTCATTGAATGTCATCGGGTGGCAAACATTCGTTTGTCTTCATTAACAATATTCCCTTCGGAGTCTACCCGGTGCCAACCAAAGCTGCTGTCCCCGGTCTTGTTTTTCACTTGCCTCGCTTTCCGTCTGTCTCCGGTTCCACGTGTCGCTCTATTATTCGAGTATTTAATACGAATCGATTTTACCCTATACAGTTTATTTGTTATTTTTAGTTTATTCGGGCCAACCTAATAAGTATTTTTTATTTGCAAATATGAAAATTACATCTTTATTTTAACAATACAAGTAAAATTAGTATTTTCACTAAGGAATTACATCTTTTTCTGAATATTAAAAATAAATTTCACAAGTAAGATAACATCTTCAATAGGGGAATTATATCAATTAGAACAAGAAAATTTCAAAAACAATCTTGATTAATATATAAATTATACCCTATAAGTATAGAATTAAACAAACTACAAGTTTTCAAAAACAAAATCATAAATCTCATTGTTTTTAAGCAATGCTTACGAAATTTTCACCATAATTTAATGTGAAAAGATTTAAATTATATTTAATAACCATAGAATATCATAATTTTTTATGATATAATAAAAAAAGATGAAAATTAAATCTGATCTCAATGCAAAATTCCCATTAAGACCAAGTTTTCAGATTTGAGAGAAGAATACTCATAGATTTGAGATTAAGATAAATGCTTATTGTATCATATTTTAAAATTTAGAGTCTTTTTTTTTTGAATGTTTTCTACAGACCATATAAAAAATAATAGAATAGAGACAAAACAAATATANGATGAAAATTAAATCTGATCTCAATGCAAAATTCCCATTAAGACCAAGTTTTCAGATTTGAGAGAAGAATACTCATAGATTTGAGATTAAGATAAATGCTTATTGTATCATATTTTAAAATTTAGAGTCTTTTTTTTTGAATGTTTTCTACAGACCATATAAAAAATAATAGAATAGAGACAAAACAAATATAAAAAAATAATAAAATGATAAATAAAAAATTGGGAGATAGCCGAAAGAGAAATGACTAGGACAAAAGAAAATAAAAAGCACCAAAAAAAGGAAATTGGACAAGGTTCCAGATAAATTCTAACTTGAATTTTACGCACGAGAAAAGTTTTCAAAAGGTCTACCAGCCATGACACCTCTATCTAGTTACGACTGCGGGTGGCAGGATCAAATATTTAACCTAGTTTAAGAAAATGTCAACATGGGTATATAATAATTTTATCATCTTAGCGGGTGCTATGCCACCCCATCCTAAATGTCACGACTCAATTTCACTTATAGGTCGTAATGGTGCTCAACACTACGACTAGGCAAGCCAACTTAATAAATTAAGCATTCATTGACAAAATTTAAAACCAAGAGAAATAATAAAACCCAAATTCTACCAATGTGTGTGCCAAGACCCATCACAAGTGTATGAGCATCTAGTAGATTATACAAAACCTCAAATATTGTCCGAAATAAAATAGACAGAATGAAAAATACAAAGAGAGATACTAGTAGCTGCAGAACGGTTCAGAAAGGCAGCTCATTACTATGCCCCTGGATAGCGGGGGTGTAAGACGATAGGTCCCCCCACTAGTACTTACCTCAGGTCCTGCACAAAAAGTGCAGCAAGTGTAGTATGAGTACATAAACAACGTGTACCCAGTAAGTATCAAGCTTAATCTCGAAGTGGTAGAGACGAGATGACCGACTTTGACACTCACTATGGGTCAATAATAATAATGGAAATACAACTAGGATATTTAAATCAGCATGATTTACAGAATTAACAATAATTTATTTAATCAGCGAAAATAATCAAATTCCTTCAAATGCAACAATCCTCGGTATATTAATTAAATTCCTTCAATTCAAATAATATCTAATTTATCAATTAAATATTATTTACAGGAATAACAATTAATTCTTTAACAAGCAAAAATAATAATTCATTAAATTCCAAGGATTTTTCAATTTATCAATTAGCTTCGAAAGTTGAAATAACTATTAAAGTATCGTGTAATTATTATTATTAAGCATGATTTCTGCCGAGGACGTTCGGCCCGATCCAGAGTGTCGTGTACACTGCCGAGAGACGTGCGACACGATCCATAGATACATCTATCCTGCCGAGGCGTTCGGTCCGCTCCACTGGAAAGGAGGACATTTTTCTTATGTACCTCCGGAATGAGAGTATATTTGTTATAAGATAAATTCAGGAGGAAGAACAAATTTCTCTTAACAATTACTTAATTTAAACAGAAAATCAAGTATATGAAATTTTCATCCTTTAATATTTTTAGCTAACAATTCACAATATATATATATATATATATCAAGTAATATTAATTAAACAAGGAATACAATTTACTCAAGTAATTCATGCTTTGAGTCCTAAACTACCCGGACTTTAACATTAATAGTAACTACGCACGGACTCTTGTCACCTCGTGCGTACGTAGCCCCCACAATTAGCAACAAATATTTAATTTTAATCACCTATGAGGTAATTTCCCCATCACAAAATTAGACAAGAGACTTACCTCGTCTTGCTCCAATTTAATCTACTAGAAGGCCTTTTCCACGATTATCCAACTCTGTCTGGCTCGAATCTAGCCAAACTAATTCGATACAATCACTAAAAATTATAGGAATCAATTCTATAATAAAATGTTACATTTTTAATAAAAATTCCGAAATTAATTAAAAATTCGTCTTTGAGACCTACATCTCGGAATCCGGCGAAAGTTACGAAGTATGAACATCCATTCAACCACGAGTCTACCCATACCAAAATCACTAAATTCCGATAACAATTCGGCCCTCAAATCCTCAAATCTATCCAAGAGGGTTTTCAAATATTTCCAACTCAATTCACCTATTAAATGATAAAAACAGTGACGGATTCGGGTAATATAACCAATATTGAGTTAAGAACATTTACCCCATTGTTTTCTCTGAAAAGCTCGCAAAAATCGCCTAAATCCGAGCTCCAAATCGTTAAAAATGGAAAATGGAACGAAGTCCCATTTTCAGAACTTAAACTCTCTGCCCAGTTATTCCTTATACGCGATCGCGAACTTCCTCACGCGATCGCGTAGCACAAATTTTCTGCTTAAACATTAACCCTACACGATCGCGGAAAATTCCACACGATCGCAAAGCACAGTCTCCGCAAGCCTACGCGATCGCGAGCCTCCTCATGCGATCGCGAAGCATTAAGTGCGTGGTCTGCTTCTGCTTCGTTTCCTCTTCGCGAACGCGGCCTTAGCCACGCGTTCGCATAGCACAACTGAATCCAACCTACGCGATCGCGGACTTGCACACGCGATCGCATTGAACAAATTCTCAGGTGCCAAATTAAGCCTATGCGATCGCAACCCCATTCACGCGATTGCGTAGATCAAATCCACCTCTTTCCAAATTACTCTACGCGATCGCGCATAAGGAATTCAGAAGAAGATACCAGCAACTATCAGCAGTGTTCCAAAGGCCACAAATGATCTGTTAGTCGTCCGAAATTCACCCGAGCCCCTCGGGACCTCAACCAATTATACCAACAAGTCCCAAAACATCATACGAACTTAGTCGGACCCTCAAATCACACCAAACAATGCTAAAACCACGAATCATCCCTCAATTTAAGCTTAGTGAAACTTAAGATTTCCAACTTCTACATTAAGTACCGAGACCTATCAATTCAAGTTCGATTGACCTCAAATTTTGCACACAAGTCATAAATAACATAACAGAGCTATAAACATTTTCGGAACTGGATTCCGACTCCGATATCAAAAAGTCAACTCCCCGGTCAAACTTCCAAACTTAAATTCTTGTTTTAGCCATTTCAAGCCTAATTTAACTACGGACTTCCAAATAAAATTTCGAACACGCTCCTAAGTCCAAAATCATCATACAGAGCTATTGAAACTGTCAAATCCCGATTCCGGGGTCGTTGTTTCAAAATGTTGAATAAAGTCAAACTTGCCCTTTAAGGCTAACTTAAGGAACCAAGTGTCCCGATTTCAACCCAAACGCTTCCAAATCCCGAGCCAACCATCCCCGCAAGTCAATAATCATTAAAAGGACATACGAGAAGTTTTATTTTAGGGAATTAGGTTCTAAAAGTTAAAATGACTGGTTGAATCATTACACTAAAGGGGTGGATCCGCCCCTGAATAGGAGGAAGTGATTTCCTGCTAGCCTATTTATAATTTTAATCGAAGAAAATTATAAGTTTAAAAAAATTCTTTTATTTATTTACAGATATTCTATGTTATCATTTAACAGGAAATTGCAAGAAATAAAGTAGAGAAAAGGATAATGGGTAACGGATACTCCATCTGTACAAATAATCCTCTCATTTTACCCGTTGTGAAAATTAATTTCATTGATCTTTTTAGTAATGATAGAAAATAAACCTTGAGACTAACTCAATTTTAAAAGCTAGCCCATGAAATACGAATCAACTAAAATTATATAAGGAGTCAAATATTTAATCCCAAGAGTCGATGTGGGAAACTCAACAAGCACAATTTCAATGTGAATATAATATACAACAACAATAACTACCCAGTAAAATCCCACTAATGGGGTCAGTGGAGGGTAGTGTGTATGCAGACCTTACCCCTACCCCGAAGGAGTAGAGAGGCTATTTTCGAAAGACCCTCGGCTCAAAAAAACAAAAAGACAAAAGGGCAAAAAGGAAGACAATATTAGTATCACAACAACAATCATAGGATAAATAGGAACACCATAAAATCCAGAAGAAAGATGCAAAGCAAAGGGAGACAATATTAGTAAATATTAGTATCACCACAACA
>AWOL01S0034836.1:0-11318 GCA_000715115.1 Nicotiana otophora
AGAGATTGTGACTGTGATACACCTCCACCCGCATATATATTAGGGTGAGGCGGCATGACCGCTCTGTGTAAGGATTATGGTATTGTGGGACTGCACCTCCACCCGCTTATATTGGGGTGAGGCGGTACGACCGCTTTGTGTATAGTTTTGGTATTGTTGTGGCACCATCACCCGTATACATTGGGATGAGGCGGCATAGCCGCTTTGTGTTGGTATTGGTATCGTTGTTGCATTTCCACCCGCATACATTGGGGTGAGGCGACATAGCCGCTTTGTGTTGGTATTGGTATCGTTGATGCATTTCCACCTGCATACATTGGGGTGGGGCGGCATAGTCCCTTTGTGTTGGTATTGGTATCGTTGATGCATTTCCACCTGCATACATTGGGGTGGGGCGGCATAGTCCCTTTGTGTTGGTATTGGTATCGTTGATGCATATCCACCCTCATACATTGGGGTGAGGAGGCATAGTCGCCTTGTGTAAGTTCTTAGTACTGTGGTTATATATCCACCCGCATACATTGGGGTGAGGCGGTAGGGCCGCTTGATTAGAGTTGTGGTATTGTACATACACCTCCATCTGCATACATCAGATGAGGTGGCGGGGCCGCTTTGTGTGAAGATGGTTACATTGGATCTCATCTTAAATCCTATAAATGTTGTTGATAGCTTTTAATAAGCTTTCTATGGTTGAGACTGTTATCTACATTATTCTATTGCCGTACTAGTTCATCATAATTATCTTGTATTTCTAAATTCTTAAATTGGTGTTTTGTTTTCATACTAGTACTATTCCGTGGTATTAACGTCCCTTTTGCCGGGGGCGTTGCATCTTTAAATAGATGCAGGTGGTTCCACAGCAGGAGACATTGATCAGTGATAGCAGTACACCTTCTTCCTAGCTGACTTGGTGAGGCCCACTTCATCCCGGTTTCATGAATCCTTCGTACTTTGTGTATTTTATTTGGGGTATAGCCGGGGCCTTTTTACCGGCATTATCATTGTACTTTTCTTTATCTATAGAGGCTCCATAGACATAGTGTGGGTTGTGTATTGGTGTTGGGGAAGACAAAATATGTTATGTTGTAGTTGTATTACCTGTCCGTTGAGACTTTAAAAATGATGAAGCTATTGGAAATAAATTGGTATTGCAGACGTAATCACTTTATTATTTAATTAACGAAGATATATATATATATATATATATTTTTTTTTTTTCTTTTTCATGAATGAGTTTGGGTAGGAGGAAATCTAATAGGCTTTCTCGGCCGGGTTCACTCGGTTGAGCGCCGGTCGCGCTCCTCGGTTTTGGGGTGTGACACGAACCAAACCGATGGGCCACGACGGGCACCCAGTACCTTACTCAACCGAATACCAACATAACATATCTTTCATATCATTCCATCATAGGTAAATGAACCGTAGTAAAGCATGATGGAATAAACTTATACATATGACATACTGGCCTATAAGACCAAAACTATCACTCATACACTGAACATAGGCCGACAAGGCCATACACCCTTTCATACGTGACATTTGTCTACAAGCCTTTAAGAATACATAATTGTCATAAAGATTGGGACAGAGCCCTTCCATACTAAACAATACACATCTAAATCATATTGATCAAACAAGCAACTCCGGAGCAAATGTATTGCACCAGTATCTTCCGATGAGCTAATCGCCTACTTGGAGGACTCACGACCTGTCTATCGAGACCTGCGAGAATGAAACGCAACGTCCCCAGGCAAAAGAAACGTCAATACAAATAATGTACCGAGTATGTAAGGAATGAAAATCAATAAATAATAGACATGAGAGAAACATGGAGTAAAAGACTCGACATGTACGCCTGCATAGCTCTGTGAATCATTTTATTTTTAGAATGTCATGCATATGCGTATAAATGTCATACCAGGCATAAGTATATGTGTTCATAACATCATCCAGCCTCTGAGGCCATCCCATCATATCATCTCAGCCGCTGTGGGAAAATTATCAACGTATACCAGCTGATCAGGTGGTGATGCGTATATAACGCCGTAACCTTTTCCTATATCCCATATACATATATATATATACACACATATATACGCGTATATAACACCGTCTGGTCATGGGTCAATGTACATGTATAAATGAATGCAATGCATGAGATATACGTCAATAAAATCTCTTGGAATGTCAAAAGACCATTATGCCTCTGATTAATATCATGAAGTAAACTTTTTCAAGTTACGTATTTTTCTGAGACCCATGAATAGACGATAGAATAATAAATCATATGGTAATTTAAGAACATAGGCATCTCTAATACTTTTATAAATAGAGTTATTTATGAAAGTTGTGCATTTGCTCATTTCGTTCGTGCCGTATAGATCATGCAAAAAATGAAAGAAGGGATAGCCTTAACATACCCGAATCGATTATCTTATAATTTGCAACTCACGCTTTACAGAATCAACAACCCATGTTATCTAAATTTGGTATGGAGTTGTTTTGCTCTTTGAATAATTCACGTACAGCCACTCTCTATAAGAGATTCCCTTTGCTTTTTAATGCACACATGAATTCATTTGAAGAAACTCACGTTAAGCCTTTAGAAACTCACATTTAAGTCTTTAAAGACTCATAATCAGATAGCATCTCACATTTTTTTGAAACTCATAGTGATATGGCATCTCATGTTCAAGTCTTTAGTGGGTGTGGCCCACTTAGTAGATGAGTAAGACACATAATCCTCTAAATTTGCCACCTATGTAAGACTTAATAGTCGCTTTAAGAGTGATAGAGGATGCTGCCACGTTTTTGTGGGGTTAAAGCAACCCAAAATCGTTAATTATCCGAAGATTTTAGTTAATCTCCCACTAAAAATTATTAATTACCCAATTATCCATATAATTCCCTAAGTAATTAGGTAATATCCCATTACCCAATAATTAAGAATTATCTCAACTTACCTGAAATACTACTCACTTTTAACATACCTTGTACACTTTACTATCATGGCCATGTGGTACCGTGTATGGTTCTATTCCATAAACACCGGGTATTTTAGCTCGGACCATATTTTATCTCAAAATGACAACTTCGACGTACAATACTACAGGGTGTAACATCGTCATAATAAAATACTACAGAGCATAACATCGTCATAATAAATTATTGTGGAGCGTAACATCGTCGTAATCAATTACTACGGAGTGTAACATCATCGTAATAAATTATTGCGGAGCGCAACATCAACGAAATAATGCGAGGCATAACATGCGTTGTTCGATTTTGGTTCGGATGAGTTTCGGAGTGAAATACGACACATGCTCTCTAAGTTGGAGGCTTAAATTGAAAGGGTGTACCGTAGTTTGAATTTTTTGTAGACGATGCCAGAATGGAGTTTTGACTATTCATCTTAAGAATGATGGCCTATTCGCATCTCATACTTTGTAACTTTTATCCATCCATTGTGGACTCACCTCAATGTCAATCTGGAATCTACTATTGATAACTTGGCCTTATATGTAACACTGCCGCTAGGGCTCACGTCTCCTCGGGGAACATCTGAAATGGTTAGACTGATCCACCTAGGGGCGATACTATACTTCCATAACTGTACTTCATAGCATTCCAATGTGATTCATCTTATGGGGGGTATTCTAATCCTGTGCTATCCATGAAATCCATCCTGATTACGTGGGTATAACCATATTTCATACAATTCATTACTCAATCGAAGTCCCAAATGTCATCCTTCATTTATCACAATTACTCCACCATTCTACTCACATAGCAGCATTCCATCTCTTTTAAATTATACTAGTCTTAGATTCCTTTGAGTTTATTCATGCTATACTAAGCTTTCTATAACTTAGAGAAACCATCAGCTCTCTTGTTCTCATGGGCTTAATCCCGAGGACTTATCCACTCTCATCACCTTTTTACTCTTCTTTCCTTATCCTTACTAATGTCTTTTTAAAACCTTGTCGCTCTACCATACATTAGCTTGCGACCTACACATATCTATTTATACTATTCACAATCTTCCTTCAACTTGCTTGCATCATAGATTTCCTTATGTCATTCTGGAACATCAAGCGAGACATCACATCGTCTCTAACTCTTCTTTACTCTCTTAACTAGACCTCTCGATATATAGAAACCATAAATTGGAAAATATGCAACTGATGACGCCGCTATCATTCCTGGATACTGAATCCCAACACTTCTAACCTTTTATCTGCAGTATGGATTATTCACAACCTTCTGCACCTGAGTATCTCGTATGTTGTTCATCTTTACTTTACTTACCTTAAAATCTCACATCACATCTTCTATATCTTTCATGACCTCCCTTCCACATATGTATAATTTACATCCATGACTTGAAGCTCTATTATAACACTTGCACCCTAGGTGTATACACAATCTGGTGGGAGCTTCATACTAACTTCTTATGAGGCTGGTACTCTTCTAACTGGATTTATCATAGAGTCGTTATAGGATATAGTTGTTGTACTGTCTCTCTTGCACCACTAATATCAATAGTGATTCCACTATGTTCTCAATCATGATTTCTATAATTTTCTAGGTCTAATAATGAGACTACTAATTTACTTAGTTGATGTAAATCTTTAGTTTCCTCTTCTTTCTGGTCAACCTTTATGTAGTCTTAAGTTATCCTCCGATATGCGGCTCATGGTATTAGTTATTACTTTAGCCTTTCATGGACGCTATGGAATATCCATGATACAATCTTCTAACGATTCAATCCTTTGTCTATGACATGGACTCAATTCTTTCTTTTAACTTATACCAGAGTTTTCTATGGCTATATGATTGTCAACATATATGCTGCATGGATAATACTCCGAAATCTTGAGTGCATTCATAACGTAACTCACTCTAGATCATTGATCGAATAATTCCTTTCGTTCCCTATTTCCTCAGCTAGTCTTTCGTTGTTGTATTTAGGGAGACCTTCTGGCTCTTGTAAAGTTCCAAGCTTATCACATCGTATACTTGAAGGAATTTTTGATGTTCTTCCTTGCCTATAATTATCCGTAGTTACTTGCCTCCACGCCCTTGTGCTTGTAGGGTTGCTTCTGAAATGATATTTTGATTGTCTTCCTAGTGGCACTCTCTTTTATTCTTGTAATACTCATACGGTACCTTTAACTACCCCAACTCCTATCTGAATATTTCTCAAGTATTACAATGACATTATTGAGAGTCTGAATTCACTATATTGGGTTTTACTATGTTTATCTTGCACGATCTGCTAACTCGCCTGTAACCTCCTGTCTAGCCATAACTAGGCTCTTCCTGAATCAACTACCAACTACTCGTTGGCCCATTCTCATATCAATGTTCCACGTAATCTTTCTTGGATTATTTCCTTTGTCTTAACGTACATCTCGCATTGGCTCCATACCTAATAATAACATCTCGGCAGGAACCCTTAGTTCTTTCCCTTGACGTCGTGTTTGTATAATATTCTGGAATCGTTGCATATCTGTAGGATTTGAATACGTGCAATATCATCACTTTTCTCATTTTATCGCATTCTTCCTTTACCATTCCATAATTACTAGAACTACTTAATTCTGACTTATGCCACATCACTCCATATTTCCCCTTTTTAGGGGAGTACTAAGATTTAGTGCTACGATGACCAACCTATAGATATTTTACCTCTTCATCTTTGGCATCCTTTCACATCATCGATGACCCTTACTTGCCTTGCCGTAATCCTTCTATACCAAGGATAACAAAATTCCTTACTCGCGATGGTGACACTTAGTGAAACTGGCACATGCAGTCCCTTAAGATTAACTTTGCTCACATTACTTGCTTTAGGGAGGCGTCTTTGTGAATGACCAATCTCTGAATTTCTCTTGAATCTTCTTCTGTTGTCCATTCTATTATCGCTAGAATGCAATATGAAATTCTCACGATGTCGACTATTATCAAATCATTTAGTCCCTAATTCATGTTTAGTTTATCTTGTTCACCAACCCATACTGATTTATATTACTCTGGGGTCTAACTTTTCCTTCTGGTAGTCGCGTTGGAGTCACAAACTTATTTCTCGAAATAAGGATATGACTTTATGGCCTATACTCTTTTGCTGTCTCAAGGCTTGTCACCTCTCATCTTTTCCTTCGCTTGACTATAGACTCTGTAATACTGTTATCTTTTGATCTACCGTTGTCATCCATGTATCATATCATACTCATAATGCTTCATTAACTCTTTTCGTATTTCCCGCTAACATTTATGTCTATCACTTTATTCTGAAAACTCAAACAAGACATTCTTTTGCTTTTAACTCCCCTTTGCTCCATCCAGTGGCTCTTCGGGTTGCTTAACGTTCTCGCTCTACTAGGGGACGCGAGCCATACTAAGGTAATATTTATCCCTTCCAGGCTTTCAGTGCCTATCTTCTGAATTTTTTTGATCATGGTAGTATTCACATCTAATTGTAATATTCTAGAGTGCACCATCTGGGTGCCTCACAAGGATATCTATTAGCAACTTTGTAATATCCTTTGGAAATGTCAACTAATACAAACAATCCATTCACCATTTTGGGTTACTCTAACCCTAGCCGGATCCTGATATCCTGTCCTTTTCTTAAACTACACCTGTTAGCCCCCAATATGGTATAACTGAAATGGGTGTGGCCAAATTATACATACCTCTGTTATTGTTGAAGGTAACTCAAAAGGCTTACATTCCTCTGCCTGAATTGTAAATACTGATAATCTTCATTAACTGAGCGCCTCGTACCCTTCTTCATCTTGCTTCTTTTACTTGTTGAAACTTGTATCTATCTTCTGAATCTCTCATTGCCTTTCACCATAGGGGTGGATAGATATTTCTGCCTTAAGGCTCCTTATCAAAAGGCTTACACGTCATAGTACACACATTATCTACTGAAGACCTTACATTTACTCATCATAAGCATCATGCAAAATCGAGTCCCTCTGACTCAACTCTTTCACAGCCATATGCAATCTCTTACCAACCGTTTTTCTAGATACAGGCATCGTCGTATTATGAATAAGATAGAGTTTAGGAAATTGAGTTCTTACAACTGAGCTCTACCACGCGATCTAGAGTAAGAAGAAAGAGTGAGAGTCCTAAATGCCCTGTAGCCTCATGCTTATAAGTGTGGTGCACAACACACCCATAAACAAGACTCTACTAGATACGGCTTGTAGACTCTCTAGTTCAGAGTTGCTCTAATACCACTTTTGTCACGACCCAAACAGATGGGATGCGACGGGCACCCGGTACCTTACTCAACCGAGTACCAACATAACGTATATTTCGTATTATTCTATCATAGGTAAATGAACCGTTGTAAAGCATGATTGAATAAACTTATACATATGACATACTGGCCTATAAGACCAAAACGATCACTTGTACACTGAACATTGGCCGACAAGGCCATACAGTCTTACATATATATGACATCTGTCTGCAAGCCTCTAAGAGTACATAATTGTCATAAAGATCGGGACAAAGCCCCGCCATACCAAACAATACACATCTAAATCATACTGACCAAACAAGCAACTCTTGAGCAAATGGAGTGCAACAATATCTTCTGCTGAGCTGATCGCATACTTGGAGGACTCTCGACCTATCTATCGAGACATGCGGGCATGAAACGCAGCGTCTCCAGGCAAAAAGGACGTCAGTACAAATAATGTACCGAGTATGTAAGGAATGAAAATCAGTAAATAATAGATATGAGAGAAACATGGAGTAAAAGACTCGACATGTACGTCTGTATAGCTGTGTAAATCATTTTATTTTTAGAATATCATGCATATATGTATAAATGTCATGCCAGGCATAGGTATATACGTTCATAACATCATCGAACCTCTGAGGGCATCCCATCATATCATCTCAGCCACTATCGGCAAATCATCAATGTATACCAGCTGATTAGGTGGTGGTGCGTATATAACGCCGTAACCTTTTCCCATACCACATATATATGCTTATATAATGCTTTCTTGTCATGGCTCAATGTACATGTATAAATGAATGCAATGCATGAGAAATACGTCAATAAAATCTCTCGAAATGTCAAAAGACCATTATGACTCTGATTAATATCATGAAGTAAACTGTTTCAACTTACGTATTTTTCTGAGGCCCATGAACAGACGATAGAATAATAAGACATATGGGAATTCAAGAACATAGGCATCTCTAATACTTCTATGAATAGATTTATTTATGAAAGTTGTGCATTCACTCGTTTCGTTCGTGTCGTATAGATCATGCCAAAAAAGAAAGAAGGAATAGCCTTAACATACCTGAACCGATTCTCTTAGAATTTGCAATTCACACTTTACAGAATCAACAACCCACATTATCTAACTTTGGTATGGAATTGTTTTTCTCTTTTAAGAATTCACGTTCAGCCACTCTCTATAAGAGATTCCCTTTTATTTGTAATGCACACATGAATTCATTTGAAGAAACTCATGTTAAGCCTTTAGAAACTCACATTTAAGTCTTTAGAGACCCATAATCAGATAGCATCTCACGTTTTTTTGAAACGCATAGTAATATGGCATCTCATGTTTAAACCTTTAGTGGGTGTGGCCCACTTATTAGATGAGTAAGGCACTTAATCCTCTAAATCTATCACCTATGTAAGACTTAATAGTCACTTTAAGAGTGATAGGGGATGCTGCCACGTTTTGTGGGGGTTAAGCCACCCAAAATATTTAATTATCTAAAGATTTTAGTCAATCTCCCACTAAAAATCATCAATTACCCAATTATCCATATAATTCCCTAATTAATTAGGTAATATCCCATTACCCAATAATTAAGAATTATCTCAACTTACTTGAAATACTACTCACTTTTAACATACATTGTACACTTTACTATCATGGCCATGTGGTACCTTGTAAGGTACTAGTTCCTAAATACTGGGTATTTTACCACGGACCGTATTTTATCTCAAAATGACAACTTCGACGTACAGTACTACAGTGTGTAACATCGTCGTAATAAAATACTGCAGAGCGTAACATCGTCATAATAAATTACTGTGGAGCGTAACATCATCATAATCAATTATTGCGGAGTGTAACATCATCGTAATAAATTACTGCAGAGCACAACATCGACGTAATAATGCGAGGCATAACACAGGGTGTTCGGTTTTGGTTCGGATGAGTTTCGGAGTGAAATGTGATACATGGTCTCTAAGTTGGAGGCATAAGTTGAAAGAGTTGACCGTAGTTTTAATTTTTTTGTAGACGATGCTAGAATGGAGATTTGACGGTTCCAATAGCTCAGTATAATGATTTTGGACCTAGGACCGTCTGTGGATGTTGATTTGGAGGTCCGTAGGTCGTTTCACCTTGAATTGGCGAAAGTTAGGAAGTTGAAGGTTTAGAAGGTTGAGAAGTTTAACCGGGAGTTGACTTTGTAGATATCCGGGTTGAATTTTGATTTTTGAAGTTGATATAGATCCGCCATGTCATTTATGGCTTGTGTGCAAAATTCGAAGTCAATCGGAGCTGTTTTGGTATGAATCGGCATTAGTTTCAGAAGTCGAATGTTCTTAGTTACAGTAGGCTTGAATTGGGTAACGATTCGTTGAATCGATGTTGTTTGATATGATTTTTGACCTAGAGTTGGTCCGTCATGTATTTTGGAACTTGTTGGTATGTTCGTANTAGGTAATATCCCATTACCCAATAATTAAGAATTATCTCAACTTACTTGAAATACTACTCACTTTTAACATACATTGTACACTTTACTATCATGGCCATGTGGTACCTTGTAAGGTACTAGTTCCTAAATACTGGGTATTTTACCACGGACCGTATTTTATCTCAAAATGACAACTTCGACGTACAGTACTACAGTGTGTAACATCGTCGTAATAAAATACTGCAGAGCGTAACATCGTCATAATAAATTACTGTGGAGCGTAACATCATCATAATCAATTATTGCGGAGTGTAACATCATCGTAATAAATTACTGCAGAGCACAACATTGACGTAATAATGCGAGGCATAACACAGGGTGTTCGGTTTTGGTTCGGATGAGTTTCGGAGTGAAATGTGATACATGGTCTCTAAGTTGGAGGCATAAGTTGAAAGAGTTGACCGTAGTTTTAATTTTTTTGTAGACGATGCTAGAATGGAGATTTGACGGTTCCAATAGCTCAGTATAATGATTTTGGACCTAGGACCGTCTGTGGATGTTGATTTGGAGGTCCGTAGGTCGTTTCACCTTGAATTGGCGAAAGTTAGGAAGTTGAAGGTTTAGAAGGTTGAGAAGTTTAACCGGGAGTTGACTTTGTAGATATCCGGGTTGAATTTTGATTTTTGAAGTTGATATAGATCCGCCATGTCATTTATGGCTTGTGTGCAAAATTCGAAGTCAATCGGAGCTGTTTTGGTATGAATCGGCATTAGTTTCAGAAGTCGAATGTTCTTAGTTACAGTAGGCTTGAATTGGGTAACGATTCGTTGAATCGATGTTGNGATATCCGGGTTGAATTTTGATTTTTGAAGTTGATATAGATCCGCCATGTCATTTATGGCTTGTGTGCAAAATTCGAAGTCAATCAGAGCTGTTTTGGTATGAATCGGCATTAGTTTCGGAAGTCGAATGTTCTTAGTTACAGTAGGCTTGAATTGGGTAACGATTTGTTGAATCGATTTTGTTTGATATGATATTTGGCCTAGAGTAGGTCCGTCATGTCTTTTGAAACTTGTTGGTATGTTCGTACGGGGTGTTGGGTGCCATGAGTGTGATTCAGATTGAATCCAAAACAATTTTAGACTTAGGTGATTGCTGAACCTTTGCAGTGTCTGGTGCAATCGCACCTGCGCACTTTGGGTCACAAGTACGGCACCGAAGAAGCGGACTCGCTCGTGTAAGAAGAGAATCGCAGAAGGGGAAAGGGATAACGTGCCCTGGGGTCTTAGAAATGGTGATCCACCGTAGGCGTAGGCGCATGATTAGTGTGCAGAAGCGGAATTCTCTCATCTTAGTGGGATCCAGACCTGCAATTGATTTTTTGCATGTGCGACAGTAAGCGCGTAGATGCAAAATCGCTACGCAGAAAATGGATTAGGTTGAGGGTTTCATATCATTTTCATTTTGGACCTAGAGAGCTCGGTTTGTTGCAATTTTCTAAGTGATTTTCAAGGAAGTCATTGGGGTAAGTGATTCTAACTCTAGTTTGGCTATGTTACATGAATCCATCGTTATTTTGTCATTAAATTAGTGATTTGAACTAGAAATTTGGGGGG
>AWOL01S0034837.1:0-24822 GCA_000715115.1 Nicotiana otophora
AGGTATCTTATATATATCTATATGTCTAAACCGCCTATGTGGGCCCCATAGAGAGCTGCTTGGCGCGCTCTCGCGAAAATGTGAATATCTCTCTATTCAGAGATCGTATCGATGAACGGTTTAATGTGTTGGAAACTAAACTCATAGATCTTCAATTTGATAGGTAGATCACCCCATAATTCCAAGTACATTGGGAGAAAAATATAGTAACATGTGACCTAAAGTTTAAGTAAAATTATAAACGTAAGTTGCGACAACTTTTATCGACTTTTGTTTCATAACTCGCTTGACTTCAAGACTTATGATAAGGATATTATATGATTAAAATACATTACAACATGACCTCTTGGGATAATTAATCACCTCTAGTGTTACCCGAAAATACGGGTTACAACATCCTTGATTCGTTTAACTTCTAATACTTGTTAACCACTCTTATACACCCTTGTATCGTTTAAGACCAATAGGATTAACTTCTTATCATCTCAAAAATAATCTCTTCTTGGATTTACGTCGACTAAATTATGGCGTGATCTAAGGTACGTGAATTTGGGTTGTTACACACCTAATACAACATGCCCCAAGAAATCCATCGAATCTCACCAGAACTCGCATTTGGAGAACTTAGCATAAAGCTTTTGTTCACTCAGAGTCTGAAGTACTATCCTCAAATGATGCTCGTGCTCCTCCATACTACTCGAATAGATTAATATGTCATCAATGAGAATGATGACAAATGAGTCAAGATATGTCCTGAACACCCGATTAATCAAATCCATAAATGCCTCCAGGGCATTAGTCTAGCCGAAGGACATCACTAGAAACGCATAGTGCTCATACCTTGTCCGGAAAGTTGTCTTCGGAATATCTGAAGCACGAATCCTCAACTGATGATACTCAGATCTCAAGTCGATCTTCAAGAACACTCTAGAACCATTAGTTGATCAAACAAATCATCAATGCGCGGAAACAGATACTTATTCTTGATGGTGACTTTGGTCAGATGGCGGTAGTCAATGCAGATCTGCATACTCCCATCCTTCTTCTTTACAAATAATACTGATGCACCCCAAGGCGACACATTCGGAATGATGAATCCCTTCTCGAGCAAATCCGGAAGCTGCTCCTTTAACTCTCTCAACTCCAGTGAAGCCATACAATAAGGCAGAATAGAGATAGGTCGGGTGCCTACTACTAAATCAATGCCGAAATCGATATCACGATCTGGTGGCATGCCTAATAAATCATCAGGAAATACATCGGAGAGCTTCTACACCACATGAACTAAATATATCGTGGGAGTCTCCATAACAATATCTTAAACAAAGGCCAGATATGCCAAACAACCCTTCTCGACCATATGCCGAACCTTCAAGAAAGAGATAACCTGACTAGATGTACTAATAAATGAGCCCCTCCACTCCAACCCAGGAAACTCTGGCATCTCCAAGGTAACAATCTTGGTATGGAAATAAAGAACGGCATGGTACAGATACAACCAGTCCATGCCCACGATCATCTCAAATTCAGTCATATCAAGCAACATAAGGTCCACTCTGGTCTCACAACCATAGAGAGTCACTATACAGGATTGGTAAACCCGATCCACATTAATAGAATCACCCGCTGACAAATACACATATACAGGAACACCCAAGGACTCACGAGATACATCCAGATACAGAGAAAATAGAGAATAGACATAGGAATAAGTAGACCCTGTATTGAATAGTACTAAATCATCCTTATGGTAGATAGAAATAACACTTGTTATCATGGTGTCTGAGTCTACTGCATCTGGTCTTGCTGGGAAGGCATAGAATTTTGTTAGAGCGCCATATGGTTGGCCTCCACCTCTAGGGCGACCCCTACCCACTTGCCCTCCATCTCATGTCGGCTGGATGGGCGATACGGCAGCTGGTGTGGTAATCATGGGCCGATGGCCCTGTTGTACTGCCTCTCCCTAAACCTGGGGAAAACCCTCATCATATGACCAAGCTCCCTGCACTCGAAGCAACCTCTCGGTGTAAAAAACTGCTGACTCTGGGTCTAACCTTGATGACTTGAATACCCACTGGAGGAAACCTGAATAGCCAGTGAGCGATAGGTGCTCTCCGATATAGCGCTGAAGTAGGGCCACAATGGATTATCCCGAACAGGCGGTGGTGCTGAATACATGGGCCTGCTAGACGGGCCATTCATAAACTAACCTCTTCCCCCACATGGGGCGCCACTGAATCCACTAGAATGTTGAGGCTGCTTATCCTTCGATGTAAACTCTCATCCCTGGTTGCATGTACACTTGATCCTCCGAGCTATCTTAACAACCTGATGGTATGAAGGCCCCAACTCTGCCTCTCAGGCCATAGAAACCTGGATCCCATAGTGCAAGCCAGCAATAAACCTCTTCACTCTCTCTGTATCTGTTGGGATTATGATACCTGCATGACGAGACATCTTAGAGAATCTCACCTCATATTTGGTCACGGGCATTTGACCCTATTGAAGCCGCTCGAACTGACCTCGTAACTCTTCCCTTTTGTAAGGGTGGAATATACCTCTCCAAAAAGAGATGTGTGAACTGGTCCCAAGTCAAGGGAGGTGAACCTATTATCTTGCTCTGGAGATAACACTGCCACCATATGCGAGCCTTCTCTTCTAGCTAAAATGTGGTAAAGTCCACCCCATTGGACTCCACTACCCCCCATATTATGCAGCCTCTCCTTGGAATGGTCAATGAAATCTTGGGGGTCCTCTGACTGATCACCACGAAAGATAGGAGGAAGAAGTCTAGTCTCTGCTCTAACCACTACAACTGGCTGTACCCCGCCCGCAGGCAGTGCACCTAGGGTCTGATACACACCAACGGCATGTCCTAATGCATGAGTGGTAGGGGTCTGTTCTCCCCCTCCAGCCTGATATAATAGTCCAGCCTGAGTCATGGAATCCATGAACTGCAACATACAATCCATGCTCTCCTAAAATCTCAATGTGGTCATAAAGTCTGTCGGGGCCGTCTCAGCTGCAGGAACCTCATCCTGCTCCTCAATAATAGGATCCTCCACTGGATCCAATGATGGTACTACATGAGTAACTCTAGGATGCCTTCGTCTGCTAGAAGGAGTTGTGACCCTCTCTCGGCCTCTGCCTCTACCTTTGATGATTGGGGGAGCAGCCCCTCTACCGCCGAGTATTACCATTGCGTGCGTTCTCACCATCTATGATAGAATAAGAAAAATATACTTAGCACAACATCAACTTCACGATAGGAGACAAAGAAAGAGAAGTTTCCTAACACCCTATAGCCTCTCGAACATAAGTAAGGATGTCTCCCCACTGATCCGCGAGACTCTACTAGGAATGCTCAAGACTCGTGAGACCTATGTGAACCTAATGCTTTGATACCAAGCTATCACGACCTTATTCCCACCTTAGGTCGCGATGGCTCCCAGCGCTGTTGTTAGACAAACCAACGGTGACCCATCAACTTAATTATACATTTATATGCTTTGAGATCATGGGTTTCATTAAGTAAATGAAATTGAGTGTAAAATATTATGGATACATAAAGTATTAATGAAACATGAAGCAAAATGATGATAATATCAGGTACAAGCATAATTATCTACTAGAAACTTCCCAAAATCTGATGTCACAAGTGCACGAGTAATGTAATAGAGTATATACAAGCCACTATAGCTACTGTCTGAAACAAAATAAACAGAAATGATAATATAACAGGAAGGAGACTGGGTGCTACAGATTGGAGAAGGGAGAGAAACTCACCGCTAAGTCTCCTAATAGTGCGTTTACTCATCCATATGATCGCCTGAAGTACCTGACTCAGTACCTTCACAATTAGTGCAAAATATAGTATGAGTACGTAAATCAATGTATACATACTAAGTATCTAGTCTAACCTCGAAGAAGTAGTGATGAGGTATCGACATCGACACTTACTAGTGGTCAAATAAATAAAGTGTATGAAACACAATAGGTAGAGATGAGGCAAGTGCCTGCAAATAACATGATCCTCTAACATAATAATAATATGAAATCCTCAAATACCATATGCCACCTCACACAGATAAGGAACATCAAGTAAATGTCAAGTCTCTATCCAAGAAGGAAATCTCATGAATATACAGACTCCTACGATATTATACACGAATTATGCTGAGGTTGTACGGCCCGATCCCTAATAATAGTGTAAACTGCCGAGGTTGTACGTCCCAATCCATACATGCATCTAAAATATATTGCCGAAGTCGAACGACCCGATCCATATATAATGATATTTCATAGCACTATCGAGGCGTAAGGTCTGATCCACAATAATAGAGAATCTTTCCGAACTGTGTATCATATAAATACAACACAAGGATAGGAACATAAATAAATCATGAATTTTAAAGACAGTCAAGTATCGCGCCAAAACCTCAAGGTAAAGAGGCTCGGTTTAACATGATTCTAATCTAATCTCAATAATAATTTAGGTAATTATACTAACAAGTTTAGTTCAAGTAATACAAATATTACATGGTAAGGTCCTAAGTCTACCTAGACATAAACATGATTTTTAGCTACGCATGGACTCCTGTCACCTCGTACATACGTAACTCCCTAAATAAATATCACACAACAATTAGAATACCTACGGGGATAATTTTCCTCTTACAAGATTAGACAAGAGACTTACCTTGCTTCCAAGCTCTCTACTTGGCTCTCAAACCTCACTAGTTTCCTAAAAATAACTCCGAGCAACCCGAAACTTATAGTGGTTGATGAAAATATCCCCTCCAAGAAACTCCAAAATTGCCCACGCCAAAGAGAAATGGGAAAATAAGCCTAAGTCCCGCTATTAAAATGAGGTTCTGCCAGGGTGACCCTTCTTCGCGATCGCAGAAACCTCCTTGCAATCGCGAAGGCAAAGCTGCCATCGCCTCAAAATTCCTCTTCGCCAACGCGAGAAGGACCTCGCAATCGTGATGGATATCCTGGCCTACCCTCCATGAATGCGGATGGGCCTTCGCGAACGCAAAGTCCAATGACCTGCCATCCCCCAGCCCCAACTTCTTCTTCGTGATCGCGTCTTCCCTCTCGCGAACACATAGCTTCACTGCGCCAAGCCTTCACGAACGTGACCCCACCAATGGGAAGCATAAATATGCCTCCAGCCCAAATCCTTCATCACGAACGTGGGACACTCTCCGCGTTCGCGCAGAACAACACCAGCACCAGAAACTCTGCCAATTTAAACTTTGCTCCGGGTGGTTTGAAACTCACCTGAGCCACCGAGTGGCCCGTTCAATTATACCAACAAGTCTATAAACATAATATGGACCTTCTCGAAACCTCAAAATACATAAAATAACATCAAAACAAAGAATCGCACCTCAAAACCAAATAAATCAACCTTTGAACTTCAAACTTCTTCCAACTAGCTACAAACGCGACGAATCACATTTAGACAACTCAGAATGACGCCAAATTTTACGCACAAGTCACAAATCGCCATACAAAAATATTAAAAGGGCCAGTATCCCAAACAAACATCAATAACACAAAAGTCGACTTCAAATCAATCTTAAAAACTCTAAAACCTTTAAGATGCCAACCTTCAACAATAAGCATTGAAACATTCTCAGTCAACCCAAAAATCAATCCGAACATATGCCAAAGTTCAAAAAATATCATATGAACCTATTGGAACCTTCAAATCGTGATTCTGAGGTTATTTACTCAAAGTATTGACGCAAGTCAAACTTGGCCACCTTCGGCCACTATTATAATACTAAGTGTTCGAATTTAACCCGAAGCTTTTCAAACCAAACCAACCGCCCCCGCAAGTCATAAAATAGAAAATGAATTTACGGGATGCCTTCAATAGGGGAACGGGGATCAATAAAGAAAAATGACCGGTCGGGTCATTACAGAGAATGCCATAATTCAAAAGTAATCATGGTGTACCAATGTGTAGTATACCAAGAATATTGGGTATATCATTCAACATACCTAAACAAAGTATACCATGATTCAACACTAATCATGTTATATCAATGTACAATAAACTAAGTATATTGGGTATAGTATTTAATATATTCAAAAAGTGTATACCATGATTCAACACTACTCATGGTATACCAATGTAGAGTACATCAAGAATATTGGGTATACCATTTAACACACTCAAATAAAGTATACCATGTGAGGTGAGGGAAAGGAAGGCTCGTGATCTGGACCAAGTGAGGTTTATAAAAGACGAGGAAGGCAGAGTTTTAACGGAAGAGCCCCAGATCAACCAAAGATGGCAGACTTACTTCCATAAACTTCTGATGAAGAGGGGGCATGAACATTATGCTGGGTGATTGAAGCACTTTGAGAGTTGTTGCAATTTTAGGTATTGTAGGTGCATTATATTGAGAAGGTCACAGGGGCTGCATGTAAGATGTGAGAGGGCAGAGCGCCCGGGCCCGATGAGATCCCGATAGAATTTTGAAGGCATGCGGGTAGGGCAGGCTTAGAGTTGCTGACCGGGCTGTTTAACGTCATTTTTAGGACGAAGAAGATTCCTAAAGAGTTAAGGAGGAGTACGATGATTCCTCCATACAATAACAAAGGTGATATCCAGAATTATAATAACTATAGAGGTATCAAGCTGCTTAGTCATACTATGAAAGTTTGGGAGAGGATGGTGGAAGTGAGGGTGAGGAGGACTGTGTCTATACCCGAGAATCAATTGGGTTTCATGGCGGATTGTTCAACTATGTAAACCATCCATATTGTTAGGAGGTTGGTGGAACAGTACATGAAAAGAAAAAAGGATTTGCATATGGTGTTTATTGGCCTAGAGAAAGTGTATGACAAGGTCCATATGGAGGTGTTTGGAGGCTAAATGTGTTCTGATAGCATACACTAGGGTGATTAAAAATATGTATGATGTATCTAAGACTCGGGTGAGGACAGTAGGAGGAGGCTCGGGCCATTTGTGGTTGGGATGGGGTTACACAAGGATCTGCGCTCAGCCGGTTCTTATTTGCATTAGTGATGGACGCACCGACGCATCATATTTAAGGGGAGGTTTCATAATGTATGCTATTTGCTGATAGTATAGTACTAATTGATGAGATGCGAGGCTGTGTTGATGAGAAGTTAGAGATTTGGAGACAGACCCTGGAGTCCAAAGGTTTCAAGTTGAGTAAGACAGGATACTTGGAGTGCAAGTTCAACGACATGATGGGGAAAGCGGACAAGGACATAAGGTTTGACTCACAAGCCATCCCCAACAGAGGAAGTTTCAAGTATCTTGGCTCAGTTATCCAAGGGAATGAGGAGATTTACGAGAATGTCACACATTGTATAGCGGCAGGGTGGATGAAATGGAAATTAGCATCCGGCGTCTTGTGTGACAAGAATATGCCACCAAAACCTAAAGGTGAGTTCTACAAAGCGGTTGTTAGACTAACTATGTTGTATGGGATATAGTGTTGGACAGTCAAGAACTCCCATATCCAGAAGATGAAAGTAGCTGAAATATGGATGTTGAGATTGATGTGCAGGCATATTAGGTTGGATAAGGTTAGGAATGAGGATATTCGGGCGAAGGAGGGTGTGGCCTCTATGGTGGACAAGATGTGAGAAGCGAGGCTTAGATGGTTCATACATTTGAAGAGGAGAAACGTAGATGCCCCGATTAGGAAGTGTGAACAGTTGGCTTTGACGGGTAAGAGGAGAGGTAGACGATGACCTAAGAAGTATTGGGGGAAAGGTGATGTAATGACCCGGCCGGTCGTTTCGAGAGTTATAGCCCTTTTTCTCCCATTTCTGCTTCCTTTTGTGATTTTCAGCTATATTATGATATACCAGGTTAGTTGGTTCGGGTCCGGAGTGGTTTCGGAGTGGATTGAGATACTTAGTCTCTAAAGTAGAAGCTTAAGTTGGAAAAGTCAACCGGATGTTGACTTATGTATAAACGATCTCAAATTTAAATTATGATGGTTCCATTAGCTTCGTTAGATGATTTTGGACTTAAAAGTGTGTCCGGAATGTGATTCGGAGGTCCGTAATAGAATTAGGCTTGAATTGGCGAAAGTTAAAAATTTGGCAATTTCGGACGGCAGTAGAAAATTTGATATCGGGGTCGGAATGGAATTCTGAAAGTTGGAGTAGGTTCATGGTGTCATTTGTGATGGATGTGTAAAATTTGAGGTCATTCGGACGTGGTTTGGTTAGTTTCGGCATCGGTTGTCGCATTTGGAAGTTTAGAAGTTCTTAGGCTTGAATTCGAGGGTAATTTGGTATTTTGATGTTGTTTTGAGTGTTTCGAAGGTTCGATTAAGTTCGTATGTTGATATATGATTTGTTCGTATGATTGGTTGGGGTCCCAAGGGGCTCGGGTTGAATTCGAATGGTTAACGGACTTGGAAGTAAGTTGAGGAAGCAGTGGAAATTTTGCTGCTGCTGTAGTAATCGCACCTGTGGAGTGGGAACTGCAGGTGCGAGCCCGCAGAAGCGGGAATGAGCCCGCAAAAGCAAAAAGGAGGAGGCTTGGCAGTGTCCACAGGTGCGAGGTTCTTTCCGCACCAGCGAGGCCGCAGATGAGGACCTATTGCACAGAAGCGCTTTAACAGAAGGGGAAATGAGTGTGCAGGTGCGGTAGCTGGAGAAGTTAGTGATTTTCGTAGAAGCGGACTTTCAACCGTAAAAGCGGGACTGCAGAAGGAGGATTTGGGCCGCAGGTGCGGAAGACCTGGGCAGAACATATAAATACGAGGTTTCGAGATTTTTCACCATTTCTAACATTTTGAGCTCGAATTTTAGAGATTGTGAGAGGGGTTTTCAAATGGAATTCTCGAGATAAGATCCTTGTGTCCATTTTTCTTCAATGATTACGTTTCTCCACTAATTTTACGCCTAGTTGGTGAGTTTTTGAGGTGAAATTAGGGGGTTTGAGGTTAGGGATTTGAAGAGTTAATTTTGGGGAATTGAATGGCCATTTGATGTCGGATTTTGATAAATTTGATATGGTTAGACTCATGAGTAAATGGGTTTTTGGGGTTTGTGACTTTGGTCGGATTTCGAGAAGTGGGCCCAAGGGCCGGTTTTGAGCCAATTTCGGGTTTTGAGTCTAATTTGGTATTTTTCTTATGGAATTCATTCCTTTAGCATAAATTGATAGTATTGTACTGATTGTGAATAGATTCGGAGCATTTAGAGACCGAATCGAGGGGAAAGAGCATCGCGGAGTAGGGATTTGATCAGTTTGAAGTAGGTAACAGTTTTAAATCTGGTTTTGAGTGTATGAAACCCGGAGTTTGGTATGATATGACTATTTTGGGGTGGCACTCATGCCAGGTGACGGGCGTGTGGGTGTACGCCGTGAGGGAGTGAGACTTGATCCGTCCCGGGAGACTGTGAAGTGTAATAGCCTTTAATTGTCTTTACATGCATTCCTCTCTACTAGAACTTGACTACTTTCATGCTAGAAATCATGCTTAGGCTATATTCCTGCTCATGGTAGTTATACTCAGTCATAGTGATTTCTGTACATGTTTACCTCATTCTGTATTTTTTTTTCCCTGATGATATACTGTAATACTTTGATTTGGGTTGTTTTCCCTTTCTTTATCGAGAGCTGTGAGACTAGAGAGGTTTATGACTGAGTAAGGCCGAGGGCCTGGTTGTGAGGTATTGTTATATGGCACGTGAGTTGTCCATGCGGATACTTATGTTTATACTATGGCACGTGAGTTGTCCGTGCAGCACGTGATTTGTCCGTGCGGATCAAGATATAATATTATAGCACGTGAGTTGTCCGTGCAGCACGTTAGTTGTCCGTGCGGATCAAGATATGATATTATAGCACGTGAGTGGTTCGTCCAGCACGTGAGTTGTCTGTGCGGATTAGCGCTTGGGCTTTAGGAGCCACTCATGAGTCTGAAAACCCCCAGTGAGCGGAGGTACCTATTGAGAGTGTGTGTTGATGGCTGAGAGTCGAGAGTGTGAGCTGTTGAGATGGGTTGAGTGACTGCTGCCTTGAGAGGCTGTACTTGCTCTTATTTATTGTTGCACTTAGTTGTTATCTGTTGTTGTTGCAAAATTTCTGGAAGATTCATGTCTGTTTTCGTGAGCGTGAACTGATTGACTTATACCACAGGATTTGAAAGCATGTTCACTCTTTTATCGAAACTTTTAAAATTAATTGTACTGTATAGCCCGTCACTGCTTTTCAGTTTCTTATTTATTTCTGTTACTTGCTGAGTTGGTTGTACTCATGCTACACCCTACACTTCATGTGCAGATCCAGGTGTGTTTGACCACGGAGGTCATTGAGTTCGGGAGGATCGAGTGCCGAAAACTAAGAGGTAGCTGCGGCATCCGCAGGGCCTTGTCTCTCCTTCTATATATTTCTTTCTTTCTTGTATTGATACTTAGACACTAGTTGTATTGGTTTGGTTATCTAGATACTCATGACTTAGTGACACCCCTATGTCGGACTATTTTTCCGCACTTATGTTTTTATTAGGGTTTTACCCCATATTTATGAAAAACTCCAGATATTTTAAATGTCTTAATTCACTTTTGTTAAAATTTTGAAAGAGTCTTGGAAAGGTCGGCTTGCCTAGTACCACGATAGGCGCCATCACGACGGGTTAGGTTTTGGGTTGTGACAAGTTGGTATCAGAGCCCTAGATTACATAGGTTTCACGAGTCATGAGCGGGTTAGTAGAGTCTTGCGGATCGGTACAGAGTCATTTGTACTTATCTTCGAGAGGCTGCAGAATCCTTAGGAATATTTCACATTCTTGGATTCTTGTCATGCGAATATGTTTATTCTGGTAATTAAACATATGTTGTTTCATTCTCTCACAGATGGTGAGGACTCGTGTTACCGGTCAAGAGGGCCAGTCACCAGTACCACTAGCCAGGGCCGCGAGAGGCCAAGGCCGCGGTAGAGGTCGTGGTAGGGACAGAGGTGCAGCCCGTACAACAGTTGGGGAAGTACCTGCAGATCCACCAGTTGCCCCAGATCAGGACCAAGTTCCAGTTGTTGATGCACCAGCTCAGGCACTACCTGTGCCTATTGTGATTCCAGGCCTCCATGAGGCCCTAGCTCAGATTCTGACAGCGTGTACCAGCCTTGCTCAGGCGGTCTCTATCTCGACGGCCGCAGCCACTTCTTAGGCCGGGGGAGGCACTCAGACTCCCGCCGCTTGCACACCCGAGCAAGATGTTCAGGGACTCCAGGCACCGGAGGCACTACCAACCCAGCCGGTTGTAGCTGCCCAGGATTATGTGGTTCCTGCTATTCCTGAGGATGATCAGCGTAGGTTGGAGGGGTTTGGGAGACTCCAGCCTCCACATTTCAGTGGCACAGAGAGAGAGGATGCTCAGGACTTCTTGGATAGATGTCAGAGGATACCCCGTACTGCTGGTATTCTGGAGACTTGTGGGGTCCCATTCACTACTTTTTAGTTTTCTAGGGCTGCACTTAGATGGTGGGAGACTTACGAGAGGCGTAGTCCTGTTAGCGCATCACCCCTTACTTGGTAGCAGTTCTACGTGGTTTTTTGGAGAAGTTCGTGCCTCAGTCCCATATAGAGGAGCTGCGTAGACAGTTTGAGCAGCCTCGCCAAGGAGATATGTTTGTGATGCAGTATGAGATGCAATTCTCGGAGTTGGCCCGTCATGCTATCTGGTTGGTTCTCACAGATAGGGAAAGGATCATGAGGTTTATAGGTGGTCTAACTTTTCAGCTAGGGTTGCTCATGACTAGATAGAGGGTGTCTGGTGCTACCTTTGATGAGGTTTTCGACATTGCTCGGCAGATTGAGCTGGTTTGCGGTCAGGAAAGGGTTGAGAGAGAGGCCAATAGGCCTCGTGGTCAGGGTGGATTCAGCGGTGCTCCTTTTAGAGGTCAGTTCAAGCACGGTAGAGATCATCATTTCAGACAAGCTCAGGAAGCTCGGCCATTTCACCATGGTGCATCATCTGGCCATGGTTCTCAAATTATCAGCAGGGCTAGTCATCATTTAGTGCACTACCAGCGCAAAGTTCTCATCATGCCCCGCCCGCTCAGTTATCCTCGGGTAGTTCTTTTGGGCATCAGAAGCAGCAGTTTCATCAAAGGAGGGGTTGTTTCGAGTGAGGAGATTTTGGTCACATTATGAGAGAGTGCCCTAGGATATTGGGTGGGACTCCACAGCGGAGTACTCGGCCGATGTCACCAGCACCAGTTCCTCCATCACCCGCCCAGCCAGCTAGGGGCGAAGCCCAGTCAGCTAGGGGTCGCCCGAGAGGGGGAGGCAGATCAGGGGGTGGTCAGGCTCGTTTCTATGCCCTGCCTGCCAGACCAAATGCTATTGCTTCAGATCCTGTGATTACAGGTATTGTCTTAGTTTGTCACAGAGATGCCTCTATATTATTTGACTCTAGCTCCACGTATTCATATGTTTCCTTGTATTTCTCCCATTTTCTGGATATGCCCCGTGAGTCTTTAGTTTCATCTATTCATGTATCTACTCCTGTGGGCGATACTATTATTGTGGACCGCGTATATCGGTCATGTGTGGTGACTATTGGGGGTCTAGAGACCCGAGTGGACCTTTTGATGCTTAGTATGGTTGACATTGATGTGATATTGGGTATGGATTGGTTATCTCCATGTCATGATGTTCTAAATTTTCAAGCAAAGACCGTGATGCTGGCGATGCCGGGATTTTCGAGGGTTGAGTAGAACGGCTCTATAGATTATGTACCTAGTAGGGTGATTTCATATTTGAAGGCTTAGCGTATGGTTGAGAAGGGTTGCCTATCTTATTTAGTGTTTGTAAGGGATGTTAGTGCAGAGACTCCTGCCATTGATTCTGTTCTGGTGGTACGTGATTTTCTGGATGTGTTTCCTGTAGACCTGTCGGGCATGCCGCCTGACAGAGATATTGGCTTCGGTATTGATTTGGTGCTGGGCACTCAACCCATTTCTATTCCACCGTATCGTATGGCACCGGCGGAGTTGAAGAAGTTGAAGGAACAACTTCAGGAACTCCTTAATAAGGGGTTTATTCGGTCTAGTGTGTCACCTTGGGGTGCACCAGTTCTATTTGTGAAGAAAAAATATGGTTCCATGAGAATATGCATTGATTACAGGCAGTTGAACAAGGTCACTTTTAAGAACAAGTATCCTTTGCCTCATATTGATAATTTATTTGACCAGCTTCAGGGAGCGAGAGTGTTCTCCAAGTTTGATTTGAGGTTCGGTTATCACCAGCTGAAGATTCGGGATTCGGATATTCTTAAGACAGCTTTCAGGACTCGTTATGGCCATTATGAGTTCTTGGTGATGTCTTTTGGGATGACCAATGCCCCAGTAGCGTTCATGCATTTTATGAACAGTGTATTCCAGCCCTATTTGGACTCATTCATTATTGTATTCATTTATGACATCCTGGTGTACTCTCGTAGCCAGGAGGAGCATGCCCAGCATTTGAGGGTTGTATTGCAGAGATTGAGGGAGTAGAAGCTTTATGCAAAGTTCTCCAAATGTGAGTTTTGGCTCGGTTCAGTAGCATTCTTGGGGAATGTTGTGTCCTGTGAGGGTATTCAGGTGGATCCGAAGAAGATAGAGGTGGTGCAGAGTTGGCCTAAACCGTCCTCAGCCACGGAGATTAGGAGATTTCTTTGTTTGGCGGGCTATTACCGTCGCTTTATGGATGGATTTTCATCTATTTCATCGCCCTTGACCAAATTGACCCAAAAGGGTGCTCCATTCAGGTGGTCGGATGAGTGTGAGGAGAGCGTTCAGAAGGTCAAGACTACCTTGACCATAGCTCCGGTGTTAGTTCTACCATCAGCTTTAGTTTCTTACACAATGTATTGTGATACCTCAAGGGTAGGTATTGGATGTGTTATGGTGCAGGAAGGTTAGGTGATTTCCTATTCCTCGCGCCAGTTGAAGACCCATGAGAAGAACTATCCTGTCCATGATCTTGAGTTAGCAACCATCGTTCATACCTTGAAGATTTGGCATCATTATTTGTATGGGGTTCATTGTGAGATCTATACGGATCATCAGAGTTTTCAATATCTGTTGAAGCATAAGGATCTTAATTTGTGTCAGAGAAGATGGTTGGAGGTTCTTAAGGACTATGATATCACTATTTTGTACCATCCGGGAAAGGCCAATATGGTGGCCGATGCTTTGAGTCGCTAGGCGGAGAGTTTGGGGAGCTTAGCATATCTTCCGGCAGTAGAGAGACCTTTGGCATTGGATGTTTAGGCCTTGGCAGGCCAGCTTGTGAGATTGGATATTTCGGAGCCGAGTCGGATGTTGGCTTGCGTGGTCTCCAGGTCTTATCTTTATGACCGTATCAGGGAGCGTCAGTATGATGACCCCCACTTGCTCGTTCTTCAGGATAGGGTTCAGAGAGGTGATGCTAGGGATGTGAATATTGGTGATGACGGTGTGTTGAGGATGCAGTGCCGGATATGTGTGCCAAATGTAGATGGGCTTAGGGAGTTGATTCTTGAGGAGGCTCACAGCTCGCGGTATTCTATCCATCCGGGTGCCGCGAAGATGTACCAGGATTTGAGGTATCATTATTGGTGGAGGTGGATGAAGAAGGATACAATTGGGTTTATGGCTCGGTGTCTCAACTGTCAGCAGGTTAAGTATGAACATTAGAGACCGGGTGGATTGCTTCAGAGGTTAGAGATTCCAGAGTAGAAGTGGGAGCGGATCACCATGGACTTCGTAGTTGGGCTCCCACGGACTTCGAGGAAGTTCGATGCTACTTGGGTTATTGTGGATCGGTTGACCAAGTCCTCTCACTTCATTCCAGTTCGTACTACTTACACTTCAGAGCGGTTGGCTGAGATTTACATCCGAGAGATTGTTCGCCTGCATGGTATCCCAGTTTCCATCATTTAAGATAGGGGCACTCAGCTTACATCGCAGTTTTGGAGGGCCGAGCAGCGAGAGTTGGGTACTCAGGTTGAGTTGAGCACAACTTTTCACCCTCAGACGGACGGGCAGTCCGAGCACACTATTCAGATATTGGAGGACATGTTGCGCGCTTATGTCATTGACTTTGCGGGTTTATGGGATCAGTTTCTGCCGCTCGGAGTTTGCATATAACAACAGTTATTAGTCGAGCATTCAGATGGCTCAGTACGAGGCTTTATATGGGAGGAGGTGTAGATCTACGGTAGGATGGTTTGAGACGGGTGAGGGTACAAACTTGGTCCAGGATGCATTAGATAAGGTAAAATTGATTCAGGAGCGGCTTCGCACGGTGCAGTCTAGGCAGAAGAGCTACGCGGCCAGGAAGGTCCTTGATGTGTCTTTTATGGTTGTGGAGAAGGTTTTGCTGAAGGTATCATCCATGAAGGGTGTTATGAGGTTTGGGAAGAGGGGCATGTTGAGCCCCCGGTTCATTGGGCCTTTTGAGGTACTTCAGAGGATAGGGGAGGTGGCTTATAAGCTTGCCTTGCCACCCAGCTTGTCGAAAGTGCATCCAGTGTTTGATGTTTTCATGCTCCGGAAGTATGTTGGCGATCCGTCCCATGTTTTGGACTTCAGCACGGTTCAAATGGAGGGTGATATGACTTATGATGTGGAGCCGGTGGCCATTTTGGATCGACAGGTTTGGAAGTTGAGGTCAAAGGACATTGCTTCGGTGAAGCTGTAATGGAGAGGTCAGCCTGTGGAAGAGGCCACCTGGGAGACCGAGCGAGATATGTGGAGCAGATATCTACGCCTATTCGAGACTCCAGGTATTTTGCAAGACCCGTTCGAGGACGAACGGTTGCCTAAGAGGGGGAGGAAGTAACGACTCGGCCGGTCGTTTCGAGAGTTATAGCCCTATTTCCCCTATTTCTGCTTCATTTTGTTCTTTTCAGTTATTTTATGATATACCGAGTTGGTTGGTTCGGGTCCGGAGTGGTTTCGGAATAGATTGAGATACTTAGTCTCTAAAGTAGAAGCTTAAGTTGGAAAAGTCAGTCGAATGTTGACTTATGAGTAAACGATCTTGGATTTGAATTCTGATGGTTCCGTTAGCTTCGTTAGTTGATTTTGGACTTAGGAGTGCATTCAGAATGTGATTTGGAGGTCCGTAGTAGAATTAGGCTTGAATTGGCGAAAGTTGGAAATTTAGCGATTTGGGTCGGCAGTGGAAAATTTGATATCGAGGTTGAAATGGAATTCCGAAAGTTGGAGTAGGTTCGTGTTGTCATTTGTGATGTGTGTGTAAAATTTGAGGTCATTCGGATGTGGTTTGGTTGGTTTCGGCATAGGTTGTCGAATTTGGAAGTTTAGAAGTTCTTAGGCTTGAATTCAAGAGTAATTTTGTGTTTTGATGTTGTTTTGAGTGTTTCGAAGGTTTGACTAAGTTCGTATGTTGATATATGACATGTTGGTATGATTGGTTGAGGTTTCGAGGGGTTCGGGTTGAATTCGGGTGGTTAACGGACTTAGAAGTAAGTTGAGGAAGCAGCTGAAGGTTTGGTACTGCTGTAGTAATCGCACCTGCGGAGTAGGAACCGCGGGTGAGAGCCTGCAGAAGCGGGAAGGAGCCCGCAGAATCAAAAAGGAGGAGGCATGGCAGTGGCCATAGGTGCGAGGTTCTTTCCGCACCTGCGAGGCCGCAGATGCTAACCTATTGCGCAGAAGCGGAAATGAGTGCGCAGGTGCAGTAGCTGGAGAAGTTAGTGATTTCCACATAAACGGACTTTCAACCACAAAAGTGGGACCGCAGAAGCGTGATTTGGACCGCAGGTGCGGAAGACCTGGGCAGAACATATAAATACGAGGTTTCGAGAGTTTTCAGCATTTCTAACATTTTGAGCTCGGATTTTAGAGATTTTGAGAGGGTTTTTCAAGGAGAATTCTTGGGTTAAGATCCTAGTGTCTATTTTTCTTCAATGATTACATTTCCCCACTGATGTTACACCTAGTTGGTGAGTTTTTGAGGTGAAATTTGGGGGTTCAAGGCTAGGAATTTTGAGAGTTAATTTTGGGGAATTGAATGGCCATTTGATGTCGGAGTTTGATAAATTTAGTATGGTTAGACTCGTGAGTGAATGGGTTTTCGGGTTTTGTGACTTTGGTCAGATTTCGAGACGTGGTCCCGAGGGCCAATTTTGAGCCAATTTCGAGTTTTGAGTTTAATTTGATATTTTTCTTGTGAAATTCATTCCTTTAGCATAAATTGATGGTATTGTACTGATTGTGAATAGATTCAGAGCATTCAGAGACCGAATCGAGGGGCAAGAGCATCACGGAGTAGGGATTTGATCGGTTTGAGGTAAGTAACAATTTTAAATCTGGTTTTGAGGGTATGAAACCCGGAGTTTGGTATGATATGGCTATTTGGGGGTGGCACCCATGCCAGTGACGGGCGTATGGGTTTACGTCGTGAGGGATTGAGACTTGGTCCGTACCGGGAGATTGTGAAGTCTAATAGCCTTTAATTGTGTTTACATGCATTCCTCTCTACTAAAACTTGACTTCTTTCATGCTAGAAATCATGCTTAGGCTATATTCCTACTCATGGTAGTTATACTCAGTCATAGTGATTTCTGTACATGTTTACCTCATTCTCTGTTATTTGTTTTTCCCTGATGATATACTGTAACACTTTGATTTGGGTTGTTTTCCCTTTCTATATTGAGAGCTGTGAGACTAGAGAGGTTCATGACTGAGTAACGCCGAGGGCCTGGTTGTGAGGTATTGTTATATGGCACGTGAGTTGTCCATGCGGATCCTTATGTTTATACTATGGCACGTGAGTTGTCCATGCGGATCCTTATGTTTATACTATGGCACGTGAGTTGTCCGTGCGGGTCCAGATATGATATTATAGCACGTGAGTGGTCCGTGCAGCACGTAAGTTATCCGTACGGATTAGCGCTTGGGTTGTACGAGCCCCTCATGAGTCTGAACACCCCCAGTGAGCGCAGGTACCGATTGAGAGTGTGTTGAGGGCTGAGAGCCGAGAGTGTGAGCTGTTGAGATGGGTTGATTGACTGTTGCCTTGAGAGGCTGTACTTGCTCTTATTTATTATTGCACTTAGTTGTTATTTGTTATTGTTGTAAAATTTTTGGAAGATTCATATCTGTTTTACATGAGCGCGAACTGTTTTGACTTATACCGTAGGATTTGAAAGCATGTTCACTCTTTTCTGAAAACTTTTAAAATGAATTGTATTGTATAGATCGTCACTGCTTCTCAGTTCCTTATTTATTTCTGTTACTTGCTGAGTTGGTTGTACTCATGCCACACCCTGTACTTCATATGCACATCTAGGTGTGTTTGACCACAGAGGTCGTTGAGTTCGGGAGGATCGAGTGCTGGAGACTACGAGGTAGCTGCCGGCGTCCGCAGGACCTTTTCTCTCCTTCTATATATTTCTTTCTATCTTGTATTGATGCTTAGACAATGGTTGTATTAGTTTGTTTATCTAAATGCTCATGACTTAGTGACACCCCGATGTCGGGCTATTTTCCCCACTTATGTTTTTATTTGGATTTTACCCCGTATTTATGAAAAACTCTGGATATTGTAAATGTCTTAATTCAATTCTGTTAAAATTTAGAAAGAGTCTTGGAAAGGTCGGCTTGCCTAGTACCACGATAGGCGCCATCACGACGGGTTAGGTTTTGGGTAGTGACTAGTGATCAGACAGCACATGACGGGACTTCAGCTTACTGAGGACATGACCCTTAATAGGAGGTGTGGATGTCGAGAATAGGATAGAAGGGTAGTAGGTGGTCAGGCGTTTTTCTGATCCATACAAGGTTATTTAGGGCTAGTTTGTTAGTATCTTGTTGTTGTTCTTAGATTACTAGTATTATAGCTATTATCTTACTATCTTCAACTTCGGTTTTCTAGTATCTTTTCATGATTACTGCTTGTTGCTATTTTCACCGCTATTGCTAGTGCTATTTCTATCTTCCATCCATTTTTCTAGTTCTTACATTAATGTTATTATTTTTTTGGCTTTTGTTGTTGATATTCGATTATTTTCTATTCATCCTCTCGAGCTGAGGATCTTTTGGAAACAACCTCTCTATCTTCCCAAGATAAAGGTAAGGTTTGCGTAAACACAATTCTTCCCAAATCCCACTTGTGGGATTTCATTGGGTTTGTTATTGTTGTAAATAAAGCATAACATGATTCAAACACTACTCATGGTATACCAATGTATAGTATACCAAAAATATTGGATAAGCCATTTAACACACTCAAATAAAGTATACCATGATTAAACACTAATCATGGTATACCAATATATAGTACACCAAGAATATTGTATATACACCATAACATACTCAAACAAAGTCTATCATGATTCAACAATAATCATGGTATACTTTGTAGTATACCAATAATATTTAATATACTATTTTAACATACTCAAATAAAATAGATCAGATTCAATACTAATCATGGTATACCCATATAGAGTATACCAAAAATAGTGGGTATATTATTTAACATATACTCAAACAAAGTATACCATAACTCAACAATAATCATTGTATAATTTGTAGTATACCAAGAATTTCATGCATGTCTTTTTTTATTTTGAAAGCTGAACAAACAGTCCTATAAATCTTTTCCTTTCAAGTCAAGCAAAAATAAAAGTCATCCAAATAAAACAAAAAAAAAGATATAACAATCCTATCTTTTATCTTTTTTATTCAATTTTCCTTAATTTTCTAAAAATCCTATTCTATGAGTCTCAGAAATTCTAATTTTTATTCGTCATGGATATGGTGTCGTATGCTTACAAAGAATAGCAACAAAAACTTGTACAAAAAGTTTCTATTTTTCCCTTCGACAACAACGATGATTAGTTATGCTTATTGTTTGGCGAATTAGATGTGGACTTGATAAAATCGAAGCTCACAGAAACTGCATACGAGATCCTCGTCGGAGCTTGCCGGAGCTCCATCTCTGACAGGCTATTGAAATATTGTTCAAGTTCCGAGAGATTGTGATTGTTAGTGATATCATGTCCTCGTCGTTTCAGAGGTTGGTGATGTTGCCGGCAGTGGGTAAGGTGAAGAAGAAGCTTGGTTTTTAGTCGTGAAAAAAGAATTCTAAGCACTAAGTAATTCTAAGTACTATTAAATCTACAAAAATCCATTCCAATTTCTCTACTATTAAATCTCCCAAGTAGACTAAATCAAATAGAGAATCTATCACTCCATTCACCATTTTTGAATAGCTACTGTTGGGTAGGTCAAAGATGGAAAATTTTGAAGAACACAATTGTTGCTTGTTCTTATTGAAATCAAGTGAAAAACTATTGTTGGTGCTTAAACTTGAAATACAACACTGATATTGGGCGAGATTTAGATGGAGAAATTTGAAACACACCATTATTGAAATTTGGGATTTTCAATTTTGAATTTTCTAATCGGATATCTGATGTACCATTTCGAGAACTACTCTCATGTAAGTACATAATAATAATATTTAAATGATAAAATACATCTCTAATCACCGACTAATTTGGAGAAAACTTGAGGCCACATTGTTGAGACTTTGAAGCTTGGGTTTGAGATTGAATATAAAAAGTTATTGTGAGAATTGAATGAATATTGTTGAAAGATGCTTAAAAGAGTCCAGTAAGATTGGTTCTAAAGCTTGAGACGATTTGGAGGAGGATTGCACTAATTTTGGATCGAATATTAAAGGTGAAAGAAGAAGAAGAAGAAGAGGCAGCGATGGGGCATGATCGAATAAATAAAAGAAGAGAGGGAAGTGAAGGTCATTTCTTTTTTTGCCACTGGGGTATATCTGCCCTAATCCCTAAAACTTTCATGGGGTATTCTACTTGTACATTATTATTTAAGATGTACACAATTTTTTAATTCTGGTGCACAAATAGCCAGTACAATGCTAGCATGGAGATTATTTATCTTTATTTTCTCTACACCTCGTCGTATAGTTCCAAAAACACGCTCCCTAAATTTGCAGCTCATGGTGATTATCTAATGACCCGGCCGGTTGTTTTGTGTAACTGAGCCCCGTTACCCGTTTTTATGCTTTACATATGTGTATTTATAATTTTATGACTTGCGGGGTCAGTTAGTTTAGTTCCGGGAAGCTTTCAGGTTGGTTCAGACCCTTTGATTTTTGACTTAGAAGTTTAAATTAAAAATATTGCGAGCATTTGACGAACAATTAGATTTTAACACATTCAGATTCGGAGCAAACTTTGATTTTCATTGACAGGCTTTGTGGGTTATAATAAGGCCTCATCCTCAATACAAGATGGGGGCAATTGCTACAACACGGTTCAAAGGTTGACAAAAGGATCACATGGGCTCATAGGTTTGCCCTTAGGAAAATGAAAAAGGTACAAGAAAGGAAAATCAACCAGCCACTTAATAATCGTCCCCGGAATTACCTCCCAAGCTTTCTGCTTCCATTTCCTCCTCAGGGTCCTCTACAACTTCCTCATCCTCCTCGTCATTGCTCTATTCTGGTTCCTTCTTAGGATCTTCCTCTGGATTTGTTTCTGACTCAATCTTTCAATCACCTGATTGTCATCATCTGGCGGTGGCAGCATGTGGTTGATCGACCCGGGAACTATTTGCCGGTGCATGGAAGTGGTGACGAGATAATGGGGAAAGATCTCGTGATATATCTGCATAGCTATTGTTGAATCCTCCAGTCCGGTCAATCCCTCTCTGCAAGGCCTGGCTAACTCGTCATTCTCGTTTATCCACACAAAGTACTCAGACATGCACCAGGGATTTTGTCCCATGACAATTGTGATCCAGTCGTTCCATTTATCTTGGAGCCTCCTCACCCTCGGGATTGTAATTTGTCCACTGTAATCATCTTCATAAAAAGTCATGCTTGACCAGAGAGGCACGTCTTGAATCAGACCAAATTGCCTTAGAACCCTCAGAGGCACATATTACTGTATTTTTCCAGTCCCACTAACTCGATGAAGTACTTTCCCGGGCTTCTCAAGATTGCTCTGCCACTTAACCAACGAAAGTTTCTAGTTTATGAATTCTCCACTGAGATGGTTCAACATTTCTCGCCTCTCCTCTTGACCATGCGGTGTAACCCAGTGCCTCATCCTTTTATTATGTCTCTAGATCATATTATTGATGCCAACAAAATAGTCAATGGTTGCCTCCCTCTGAAAGAAGTATTTTGTGGCCCATATCTGGAGTAGCAAGTTGCAGCCTCTAAAATATCATATCCTCTTGTGCATACTGATAGTGCCCAGAATGTCTCTGCCAGTATCATGGAACGAGGGCACTTGTAGATTCCCTCGGAAAGTTTACAATACTAGGGGTAGCAGGTTGATATTGATTCGCCCTTTTATTTGTTGGAAAACCAATAATCCCAACAATGATAGAGAAATGTTCAAGGGGTAGAGACTCTCCCATGCTGCTTGATATCACTGGAATTCTTCAAGATGCCACTCATAACTCTCCCGGTTAATAAGTCAAATAGCATGTCCAAACTCACCCATCCATCTTCGATGTTTCTTAAGTTTATGTTGCTTGTCAGACCTAGTGCTTGGAGGGAATAACAACTGGCAGGATTGATTTTCGCCCGACAAATGGTAACTCCGTGAAGCTGGTAATCTCTTCTAGTGTTGGCATCAACTGACAATCAACAAACTTGAAGACCACCTTAGTTGGGTCCCAAAACTCTATCACCAGTGTAGTAAGGACTTTGTCGGCTCAGATGTTCATCAAGGCGGTCAGTGGTCCCAGGTGTGTTCTAATCTCATTCTCTTGCTCCCATCGAATGTTTCTACAATACTGCTTCAGCTTGTGCAGTGCACCCATGACCATGTTAATCTAGGAGATGTTGTAGTTGATTTTCATCTAAAGAGATAAAAGTTTAGTAAGTGTTTGCTCCGGATCTTTAGTGCCTTATCTGGATTGGTTCGTCGTTTCACAAAAGGCATATTGTTGGGTGCATGACCCATTGACATTAAGGTGGTTTTCCTAATCGTGAGTCAATAGCAAGGACTATCTCACCTAAAATTTATGCAGCATGACCTATGTTTGCTAGATTAGTGTTTTCTAATTTTAGAATTGGACTGAATAACTGCGAGATGTTATGTCAGTTAACCTGACAAAGTCGTTCTCTGAAACTAGAAGGTTTTGAAAGAAGGCTCGGATGGGTATAAAAGACAACCCTCGCATGTCATTTGTGTGTGATTGTGTACGGCCAAGTCTCGATAGGAAAAATGTGATGACATTATATAAAGCAATAACAGATAATTGTGATAAAGCAGTAATGAAAAGCTAAGCATGTTCCGCATGTTGAAAAGCATAAGCAAGTATAATAAAGCAAGTAAACATGTATTTACAAGTTAAGCATAATTAAAGAAGAATATAACAAACATCCTCAAAGTTCAAGTCTAGCCTAAATCTGCTAAGGTCAGAACCTTAGTGTGAAAAATCCCCAGTCGCCTTTGTTGCACCCTATTTTGGGATAATCAAAACAAAATACAACTAATGGCTCATCTGAAATTGATAAAGAGAGTTGTCACCTAATATTTTAAGGTATATTAGGGTACCTATGGGTTTATAAGATTATTATCCTAATAATCTGCTAACCGGTGAGATTTGGATAAGGTTCTAGTTATTCTATGGGGAAGGTGTTAGGCACCCCTCAGAATCTACCCAAGGTAGCTCCTTAGGTTTAGGCTAGGTTTGGGAAAGAAAAATCTTCAAGATGCTCAAAAATCTATAAAATGTTCTAAGTCTAAAGTTCACTATTTAAGAAAAGAGTCGTGTATGTACATTGAAAAGAACTTCATAAGTTTTTGGATTTTGTATTAAAATCATCTTTGAAATGTATATATGCTTATGAAGCTGAAAAAACTAGATATACTTTAAAATCTTGTAAAGAATCCTTGCTGGAAAGATAGTTAAGTGTGTGCATTAGCAAGGTGACTATTTGTATGAAACTTAGTAAGGTAAATGGTCTATTTGAAATAACTCAAAAATCAATTAGAAGAACCTTGCGTTTTGACTCATGTTGAGGTCTACCTGTCTATAAATATCGGCGATATTTGACTTTTATATTTTATGAAATATCTTTGCAACCATTCCTTTTCACAGTTCAGATTTTTCAAAGAGATATCGTGTTGCTTTGAAATCTTCCAAAATCCAAACTCATTGAAAATTGTTAGTGATAATAAGATAAAACCTTTCATTATCGAAAAAGATGAGTTAGGGAATTAATTAGTGGTCAAACATTGTTTTGCCTAGAGTAAGCAATATATTAACTTGATTTTACCTATGGGCCTTGGTTTGCCTACTTCCCTAAAGAAATAATCAAAATGTCAAAGATATACAATAATGAAGTTAGTCATTCATATATACAAGATAACAAATAACGATGGACAGAGTTAAAATAAAGGAGAGAGAGGTTGGACTCTTGATGTTGGGCTAGTGGATAATTAGGCCCAGCAAGGTTCACATAAGAAGAAGACTCAATAGGCAAGAAAGCAAAGAATGCGGCCCAAGTTTGGAACTTGGGCTTGAGTTCCAAAGGAACTCATCAAGCTCAGATCATACATGCACAAAAGAACAAGGGAAATAATTAGTAAAAATCAATAAGTAAGGTTTATACTTGTTATTCTATCTCCCTGTTGTTATTTATGCATTCCATTATGGTAAGGGAGAGTGTTAATGCACGAAGGGTGATGTCATGCCATATTATGAGTGTTAATGCATGAAGGGTGATGCCGTGCCATATTGTGAGTGTTAATGCACGAAGGGTGATGCCGTGCCATATTGTGAGTGTTAATGCACGAAGGGTGATG
>AWOL01S0034839.1:0-15366 GCA_000715115.1 Nicotiana otophora
CTACAAGAAACGTGGGAGAGGTTCAAGGGTATGTTGGTTAAGTGTCCACATCATGACATTCCATATCAGATATTGGGGAAGAGGTTCTATATGGGGCTGGTAGACGATTTAAAGGCCAATGTTGATGCTTCAGCAGGTGGAGCATATTTGAGCAAAACATTCACAGAATGCAAGATCCTACTTAATAAGATGACCCAAAACTCAGGATGGACGACAAGAGCTTCTACGATAACTCCTATAGTTCACTCAATGAATTTGGACCCAAACAACTCCATAGCTAGAAATATGTCCACTCTAATGACGAAAGTGAGTATCCTCACCAAAAAGATCGATGAATCAGGCTGGAAGCAGCAGGTACACATAGTTGATGCAACTAAAGGGGGATTATGTACACCATGCATTAACCAACATTATGTATGCTCGTGGAGTGCGGAAGGTGACAACCATCACTATTAGGAAGATATGAACTATGGGGGACATAGGCAAGGTGGTCAAAATTGGGGACAACAGAATCAACAATATAGACCAGCACAACAGCAGTACAATAACAACAACAATCCTGGAGCTATGTAACCACAGGATCAAGTAGTGCCTTACCAAAGGCAACAAGGTTACAACCAGCAAAATCAGCAGCTGGCTTATCAACAACCTCAATAACAACAGATTATGGGACAAGATGATGGGTTTGCTGAACTTAATGGAATGCTGGACAGCAACAACAGAATGCTGCAACAACTGATTGGGTCCACTGCAAAAATGCAAGAGAGAGTGGACTCACATGAATCAGCGATAAAGGGTATTGAGATTCAATTAGGACAGATTTCTATGGCTCTAAACAATCATCCCCAAAGGATATTACCTGTAGACACACAAGTTAATCCAAAAGATCAGGCCCGAAACAGCTTATGGTAGTGAGTCTATGAAATGGTAGAGACCTAGATCTGGAGCAAGAGATTGCTCGCGAAAGACAACCTACTGAGACACTTGTGCCAGTACCCAGTGAGATAGATGATTCAACAAGGTTAACTGAGGTGACGGTACAACATGCACAAGAGAGCATAAGGAAAGAAAAATAGGTTGTGAAGGAGACTGAGGTAGCACAAGAAACAACAGTAGAAGCAGTGCCAAATATCAAAAGACGAGCAATATATGAAATTCATGGAGATGTTGAAACAAATACAAGTGAACATTCCACTGATTGATGTGTTGCGGGAGATGCCTGGGTATGCCAAAATGATGAAAGATATAATGTCTCGCACATTTGACTTCCAAAACATATCCACTGTTACATTGACACAGACCTGTAGTGTAGTCATGATGAGACCCATAGCTGAGAAGCTGTCAGACATAGGGCGTTTCACAATCCCATACACGATAGGCAACTATGCTTTTGCTAAAGCATTATGTTATTAGGGGGAAAGCATAAACTTGATGCCCTTGGCTATCTACAAAAGGTTAGTCATTGGAAGAGCTAGACCCACGTCCATGTTACTATAGCTAGCCGACCAGACAGTGAAGAGGCCCTCTGGTATCCTTGATGATATATTAGTACTGGTTGGAAGTTTGTGTTCCCAACAGAATTTGTCATTCTAGATTGCCGGGTTGACGAGGAGATTCCCAAAAGTTTGGGAAGAGCATTCTTGGCCACCGGGAGAGTTTAATTGACTGTGTAACTGGAGAGCTCAAAATAAGACTAAAGGATGAAGAAATAACATTCAACGTGCAGAAATCTATGCGGCGACCAAGTGAATTTGCTAACTGCTCTCTAATAGAAGCCGTTGATGTAATTTTGGAGGAGGAATATGAGACCTTGAAAGCTAAAGACCCTCTAGCAGCCTGTCTCATGAACTTAGATAAAGTAAATGGAGAGGATTTGGCGGAGTGGGTGCTGGCTCTTGAAGGCCAAGGGTTTTTGAAAAGAGAGCTCGAATTTGAGCCTTTGCACTTAGAAGAAAGAACCATTCCTCCAGCTAAGCCATCGATAGAAGAGCCACCAAAGTTGGAACTGAAGCCGCTACCAATTCACCCAAGGTATGTTTTCTTAGGACCTAACTCAACTTTACATGTTACTATCTCATCCGGTTTATTAGATGTGTAGAAAGAACAGCTTTTGCAGGTATTGAGTGAGTGCAAAACTGCAATTGGTTGGACCATTGCAGACATTAAGGGTATCAACCCGGCCTTCTGTATGCATAAGATTCTACTGGATGATGGCCACAAACCTTCCATATAACATAAAAGAAGGCTGAACCCCAACATGAAGGAAGTTGTGAAAAAGGAGAGGATAAAGTGGTTAGATGCTGGGATCATTTTCCCCATCTCCGATAGCACTGGATCAGCCCAGTCCAATGTGTGACTAAGAAAGGTGGGATGACTGTAGTGCAAAATGAGAACAATGAGTTTATATCAACAAGAACAGTCACAGGATGGCGAATTTGTATGCACTACAGAAGATTGAACAAGGTCACCCGAAAAGACCACTTTCCCTTGTCGTTCATTGATCAAATGCTAGATAGATTGGCTGGGAGGTCCCACTTTGCTTTCTAGATGGATACTCAGGGTATAATCAAATCTACATTGCCCCAGAAGATACAAAGAAAATATCATTCACCTGTCCATATGGCGTCTACGCCTTCCGGAGGATGCCGTTTGGTCTATGCAATGCACCCGCCACATTTCAAAGGTGCATGATGGCCATCTTCACTGATATGGTAGAGGACATCATGGAGGTCTTTATGGATGATTTATTAGTGGTAGGAGACTCATTCGATGATTGCTTAAGGATTTTTAAAAGAGTGCTGAAACGATGTGTCGAGACTAATCTAGTACTCAATTACGAAGAGTGCCAGTTCATGGTACAAGAATGTATAGTCTTGGGGCACCTAGTGTCGAGTAAGGGCTTTGAGGTAGATCATGCAATGGTTGATGTGATCGAATAGATTCCACCACCCACTTCCGTCAAACCAATAAGAAGTTTCCTTGGCCATGCCGGGTTCTATAGATGGTTTATAAAAGATATTTCCAAAATTTCTAACCCCTTGTGAAAATTGCTTGAAAACGATCACCCTTTTGTGTTTTTTGATGTCCGCATGGTAGCTTTTGAGGAATTGAAGAAGAGGCTAGTGACAACACCTATCATAGTTGCATCTGACTGCGAGCAACCATTTGAGCTGATGTGTGATGCAAGTGACTGTGCTGCGGAAGTAGTGCTTGGGCAGCGCAAAGACAAAGTCATGCATCCAATATATTATGCAAGTAGAACTTTCAGTGGTGCCCAACTAAATTACATAGTGATTGAGAAGGAGATGCTAGCAGTGGTGTTCGCAGTTGATAAATTCAGGTCATACCTGATAGACTCGAAGGTAATTGTTTATACTGACCATGCTGGTCTCAAGTACTTAATTGATAAGAAGGAGTCAAAGCCACGCCTAATTCGCTAGGTGCTACTGCTGCAAGAATTTGACTTGGAAATCCGTGACCGAAAGGGATCGGAGAACCAAGTGGCTGATCACTTATCTAGGATGGAAGGATCCGAAAAGAAGGTTGAGGTGGATGAGATTATGGAGACTTTCCCGGATGTACAACTACTAGCCACGAGTCTTGAGGTAGCGCCATGGTATGCAGACATTGCAAACTACCTGGCAGGCGGTATTGTTCCCTATGACCTTTCCTCTGTTCAAAAGAAAAAGTTCTTTCGTAAGTGTCGCATGTATTATTGGGATGAGCCTCATCTGTTCAAGATTTGTGTTGATAACATGATCCGGAGATGTATCCCCGAGATAGATCAATCTTCTATTTTTCAGGCTTGTCATGCGTCACCATATGGTGGCCATTTTGGGGGAGTAAGGACAGTTGTGAAAGTGCTGGAGTCGGGCTTCTACTAGCTGACATTGTTCAAAGATGCATACTTATGGGTGAAGGCTTGTGACGAATGCCAATGAACGGGGAATATTTCCCGCCGACATGAGATGCCTATGAACCCAATTCAGGAGGTAGAAGTGTTTGATGTATGTGGAATCGATGTCATGGGGCCTTTCGTCAGCTCATATGAAAATACGTACATACTCGTAGTTATGGACTATGTGCCAAAATGGGTAGAGGCTGCATCACTCCTTACAAATGATGCACAGGGTCTAATTGGTTTTTTGAGAAAGAATATATTCACCCGATTTGGCACTCCAAGGGCAATAATTAGTGACAGAGGCACTCACTTCTATAATCGAGCCTGCGCAAAGTTGTTAGAAAAGTATGATGTATACCATAAGATTGCCACCCCATATCATCCGCAAACGAGTGGGCAAGTGGAAGTTTTGAATAGAGAGATAAAGAGCGTTTTGACAAAGACTATGAATGCTACAAGAATGGATTGGGTGAGAAAGTTAGATGATGCACTCTAGGCCTAACGTACCGCTTTCAAAACTCTGATTGGCATGTTGCCGTATAAATTGGTATTTGGGAAGGCGTGTCACTTACCAGTAGAGTTGGAGCATATAGCTTTATGGGAATTGAGGTAGCTAAATCTCGATATAGAANAAGTGGCTGATCACTTATCTAGGATGGAAGGATCCGAAAAGAAGGTTGAGGTGGATGAGATTATGGAGACTTTCCCGGATGTACAACTACTAGCCACGAGTCTTGAGGTAGCGCCATGGTATGCAGACATTGCAAACTACCTGGCAGGCGGTATTGTTCCCTATGACCTTTCCTCTGTTCAAAAGAAAAAGTTCTTTCGTAAGTGTCGCATGTATTATTGGGATGAGCCTCATCTGTTCAAGATTTGTGTTGATAACATGATCCGGAGATGTATCCCCGAGATAGATCAATCTTCTATTTTTCAGGCTTGTCATGCGTCACCATATGGTGGCCATTTTGGGGGAGTAAGGACAGTTGTGAAAGTGCTGGAGTCGGGCTTCTACTAGCTGACATTGTTCAAAGATGCATACTTATGGGTGAAGGCTTGTGACGAATGCCAATGAACGGGGAATATTTCCCGCCGACATGAGATGCCTATGAACCCAATTCAGGAGGTAGAAGTGTTTGATGTATGTGGAATCGATGTCATAGGGCCTTTCGTCAGCTCATATAAAAATACGTACATACTCGTAGTTATGGACTACGTGCCAAAATGGGTAGAGGCTGCATCACTCCTTACAAATGATGCACAGGGTCTAATTGGTTTTTTGAGAAAGAATATATTCACCCGATTTGGCACTCCAAGGGCAATAATTAGTGACAGAGGCACTCACTTCTATAATCGAGCCTGTGCAAAGTTGTTAGAAAAGTATGATGTACACCATAAGGTTGCCACCCCATATCATCCGCAAACGAGTGGGCAAGTGGAAGTTTCGAATAGAGAGATAAAGAGCATTTTGACAAAGACTGTGAATGCTACAAGAATGGATTGGGTGAGAAAGTTAGATGATTCACTTTAGGCCTATCGTACCGCTTTCAAAACTCCGATTGGCATGTCTCCGTATAAATTGGTATTTGGGAAGGTGTGTCACTTACCAGTAGAGTTGGAGCATATAGCTTTATGGGAATTGAGGCAGCTAAATCTCGATATAGAAGCTGCGGGTACAAGTAGATTCATAGAGTTGCATGAGCTTGATAAGTTTCGCTAGCACGATTGAGAGCATAAGACTATACAAGGAGAGAATGAAGATGATGCATGATAAAAGTATTCTCGAGCGGAGTTTTAAACCCGGAGATATGGTATTGCTATACAATTCAAGACTGAGGTTATTTCCGGGCAAATTAAGGTCAAGATGGTCAGGACCATTTCGTGTGGTAGAGATTCACCCCACTAGTGCCGTAGAGATTGTTGTGGAAAATGACTCTCACATGTTTAGAGTTAATGGGCAGAGGTTAAAACATTATTTGGGCATGGATGATGCGAAAGTCGTGTCGGTGATTCATCTGCTCGAGCCATCAAGGTTGAGCGATCCTTAAGTACAATTAATGTTGTATTCATTGTGCTGCGATGTTAACTAAGGCACTCGTTGGGAGGCAACCCAATTTGTAGTTGATTTTTAGTGTAGTTAGAATTTTCTTTTCATTTTTAGGTACTAACAAGTTGCAGGTGATTTTGGGCAAGTCGAGCAGGACGTTAATCATCGCCTGAAGGAAACCTGGTGGGGGACCTCGCCTCGCTAGGGTTGAGGCGAGGTGTAGCTAGCAAAATAGCTCGCCTCGCATGGGCTTGGGCGAGCTGCTCGCGCTACATCTGGCGTTGCAAGGGATGAGGCCTGATGAACCAAGCGACATACCGCGTGCCGCAAGTCCCCAGGATCGCATTTGAGCTTGCGTCGCGCGGGCTAGGGCGAGGTAAGTTTCACGCATCGCTAGGTAAGGATTTTTCGGCTTATTTTAATTTTTTTCCTTATTTCTATTAACACCTCCCTCACTTAAAAGCCCAAATCTAAACAAAATAAAAACCTAACCTAAACAAAATGCACAACACTGCTCACAAAAGTTCCTCACCCATACACACTCACCAGCACACTGCCCATCATTGTCTCTCCCATCCCCATTGAAGTCAAGCAAACTCCTACTATTTCTTTCACTTGCACCAGCAATTCACAGGCAGATCCTTCCTCTTAAAGCATCTAAGGTACGATTCTTATATCTTTCATTTGCAATTTCGAGTTGGGTAAAGGTATGCTATTAGACACGAAATTTGGGGGTTGTTCTTCATTGTAGTATTGTGTTTGTGTGTTCCAACCCCATGAACCACATAGGAATGGTGTTGATATTGTGTGGTCAGGTGTAGTAAGAAACTCCAAAGCCGATTTGGGAGGGGGAGGCAATCCCTCAACCCTACAAGCACTCCCATGGCACTAGTGCATGCTAAGTGGTTGCTATAATGCCTCAATGGCATTCCTTGTCCCCATTGGAGCCCGAGTCTCCGGGATTAATAGACTAGTGTTATGTAGTCGTGCACCATGTTAAAATCTTAAGTGTGGGGTGGCTCACTAGTATCCCGATGCTTCGAAATTGGATGAAGCACCCATGTGTTGTTTGATTCTTATGGTTAGAAAATACAAGGTAAAGTCTGAGTAACCTTGGAAATTTGGGCAAGACCATGTGTGTCATATCGTAATGCAGTTTTAACTGATCGATGATTACTTTTGTAAGAATGAATATGCTTCCGAGAAAAGACAGCGGCAAAGGAAAGGCTAATTCCACTACTCCGGCTAAAGCAAAGGCGACCTCCGCACCTCCCCCAAAGAAGAGAAAAGGGGGCGAAGCTACTTCCAGTCAAGGTGAAGAAGCACAAGTTGTGGCAATTGTAGCAGCCATACGTCCACAAATCCAAGGCCAACAGGAGTTTGGCATCAAAAGCATACCCATGCATAGTAAGTATTGGTACCGGCGTTGTAGGCCTAAACATGTATATCCGGAAGCCGCTATCCATGAGCGCCGACTGCAAGAAAGTACCAGGCTATTTGGAGGGGCATCCATGATTTGTGGTTGAGATATGTCTTCAAGAATACATGGGATATTAATCTCAATCTAGTGCAGGAATTCTATGCAGGGTTGTTCCTCAGGATACCAAACAGCTGGTGCCGATTCGTGGACAGTTGATAAACTTTTCAGCCACAGCCATATGTAACTTTGTAAGTGCTCTGGATGTTCCTGTGGAGCCATTGGACTACTTTATTTGCCATCCTACATATAAAGAGCTAAGACATACTTTATGTGGTGTTAATTCTATGGTAGTGTGGATCCGTGATAAGAAAACAAATCGGCACAGGAAGTTCCCCAAAAAGAAGATGAGGGTGATGGCTCAAGTTTGGTTGAAACTGATTAATGCACGGCTCCTACCGTGCAATCATGACACGCTCATTAGCCGATAGAGGACTTGTATGCTCTACTTCATCATGACGGGTCAAAGGGTGAATGTGGGTCATCTGATCCGCTACCAAATGTCTTTGGTAAGAACGAGCAAGAAGGTAGATCGAATGCCATTTGCCAATTTTTTGACTCAGTTCTTAAGACACGGGGAGGTTAAGGAGGAGCCAGTGTTCGACCACATCATTAATCAGTCCCTACAACAAACGAAATTACTAGCATCCGGGTGAAAGAAGAGACTGCCATGCGATCATTGACTGGTGCCGAGCGCAATGCTCATGATGATAGTTTTATGGCCCATCTATATGGGAAGATGGATTTGCAACTGCATATAGGGGGACGGTCGGCCACTATAGTAGAGAGGGACATATTGGAGGAGGGGTTCCCGCTCAACGCTCATGCTCAGCAACTGGTTGTGCTAGGTGATCGATACAGACTCCTAGATGATGAGGATGTCAACACACATGAGCGAGGCCGAGCCAGAGCAGTCAGATGATGAGAATGATAATGATGAGGAGGAGGAAGCACAAGATGAAGAGTGGGAAACCTCAGAGGATGAGGGCGATGACGCAACTTGACCAGGGAGTTGTTTTTACACCCTACTCATTTTTCTTGTTTTGTCATTTTGTGCATGCACTAAGGACAATGCATGATCTAAGTGTGGGGTGGGGATTCGTAAATGTTACTTTTGCTTAGTTATTTGTTTTTTTAGTAAGTGTCGTCTTTGTTCTAGTTGATTATTTTAGTTATTAATTTAGTTAATTATTTTAGTTATTAGTTTAGTTAATTGTTTTAGTTATTTGTTTTTAGTTATTTGTTGTTAGTTAGAAAAAAAATAAAAAAGAAAAGAAAAATTGGACTCTTCCCGACGATGGATCTCCTAGACAGTTTTCTTAAGGGAAGTAAGTCTAAAGCAAAACAAACCAAAAAGATTTTCTTGTAGGTAGTGTAGTAATTCCCCCTTGGTTTTTCCTTGGGCCGCGGTTATTTTTCAAGGTCTTTTAGTTGAACCGGATGTAGTTAGTTTTACGTTTTAGGAGTAGGAACCACTGGGCTATGCATTTAACTGCAGCAATATCTCGTAGCTTTGTTATGCCTTGAGAATAGATAGTACTATGGTTGTGACACTTAGGCTCAGTTTTTGACTCTAGTAGAAGTACCTTAAATCATACATTCTTAATTCTGCTTAACTGCTTGGACTGGAGTGTCGCGATGAACCCAATCCTTAGTGAGTTATGTTCCATGTCTGTGTAAGGTTTTGTATGTATTCTGTGCATTGCATTTGATGTATAGAACTTGCCCCGTGTGTGTGCAAAGTGAAAAACATAGTCTTGTTCAGTCTAGGAAGTGATATAGGCGTTTCTTTGTTAAGCCAGATATATATAGTTTACCAACCTAAATGTTATGTACTGTAGTTAACCCCTTTGAGATTATAATCTTGTTTCTTTGGTAACCACATTACAAGTCGTACCCCTTTGTTTTAATAGACCATATAATTGAACCCTGTCACCTCTCGTGAGCACTTGAATTGTGATGAATTATGAAAAAGTTAAAGTGTGGGTTGGTGTGTTGGCTTTTGAGTGGAACAATTGAAATGAAGAGAAAGGTGCACTGTTTTGAAAAACAAAAAGAAAAATGAAGAGGTTAATAAAAGCCACTTGAAGAGAGAGAAAAAAAAAGACTGAGAAAAATGATAATAGTGTATTCTATGAAACATAATTCTTGATGGTGGTGGCTAGTGATATACTTATGCTTAAATAAGTATGGGGTAATATAATTTGAAGTGAAGGTGGAATGTTGGGTTTGACATAAGTATGAGCTGTTATATTAGAGTATATGTATTAAAGTGCTTAAGGGAGGTGTAGTCACTCATATCCAAATGTATCCTACCTGACCCATAGCCTACATTACAACCAATGAAACTCCTACTTGTTCTTAAACTGAATGAACACGATTAGTAGAGTATTACATTACGGGCAAGCCTATGGTGCATCATTTGTGGCATATAAATGTTATTTCTGAGAGCGAGTGAATTTTTCCTATCTTGAGTTCCTACGTGCTTAAAATTTATTGTGTGTCGAACTAAGCTTTTTGATTGGGTGAGGGCACGCGATTCATAAGGGATAGGTAATGTCCTTGACCTCCATGTTAGAGTAAGTTAGTGAATTATGAATAAGGCATGTTATTTATGAGTTAAATCTTAAGGCGAGGATGTTACACCTTTTGGGCTTAGACTATTTAAACTATTTTTGGTGTAATGAGTTAAGGGAATTGTATAGAAAGGTTGTATCTATAAGTGTAGTTGGATTGCTCGGGGACGAGCAATGTTTAAGTGTGGGGTATTGATGTTTTCCTATAATTCCATAGTTGAGCATATTATTCGCCTTGCATTTTATATACTTTAATGATAAACTACACTTTATTTGCGTGTAATGGAGTCTATTATATGTGTAGGTGAATTGGAGATGAAAGTAGAGCAAAAAGGAGTAATTAAAGTCTAAAGAATTCTCGAAAATAATTGAAAAAAAGAAAGAAAGAAGTGAGCAGCCGACAAAGGAAAAGCTGGCGAAGCTAGCCCTAGATTAGGCATTAGAGCAGGCTAGGCGAGCCCTTTAGCTCGCATGGGAGATGGCGACGCCAGGCCTGGGGCAAGCTCAAGCAAGAGTTATACCTCGCTACGCCAGGCTTGGGGCGAGCTTATGCTGGCGTTATGCCTCGCGAGGCCAGATCGGAGGCACGCGCATTCCGAGCTTTGAAGACATATTTCGTCTCCTGGTTTGCCTAGGACTTGGCCTACTTATTTAGGTCTTTTCCTACAAATATAAATTGACCTAAAAATGACACTTTGAGGACTTTGGGAACCAGAGGAAACGATAGATCGTGGAACAACCGTTGGGAGCTAGACTCATCGATGTCTATATCCCTTTATCCTTACTTTGTAATTTAATTATGGAAAATATTTTGGCTATTGTCACTATGAGTATGTGTAGATAAACTCCTAATCTAAGGTTTTGATGGAACCTATTGAAGGATTATTTTCTTGTTATGTTAATATAGATTTTCCGTAGTATTTTCTTTGTTTGTTCAACTATAATATTATTGTGGTTGATTGAAGGGCCCTCAATTGGTTGTGCCTATTTAGTATGTATTACTCGGGAGAGAGTGCTTATTTAGGTAGTTAATGAACAACATCACTCGTAATATATCTGCGGTATCAATATGAAGGGTTTAAAGGTGGGATTAGGGATAACGAAACCTTGGTGCGATCCGAGTGAGACGTACATAATGCCAGCTAGCATAATTCGGGAGAATATGTCTAGTAAATTGTGGTAATTTCTCAGGAGGGAGATACAATTGTCAGAGTGCTCATAATCGATAGAGAAGACTTGGGCAAATTTATATAAAACATAGCGGAAACGATTCCGACAATAGGGGAAATCACAACCTTAGATCATTCCAATTCTTGTCTACAACCAGTTAGTAGTTAGTTATTAATTTTTGCATTTTCATTATGTAATACTTGGTTAGTAAACATCCAAATATTTACTTAAATATTTCTAAAGATTGACTACGTGAGTTCGTGCGAGTCTAGTAGCTGTGTTTGATAGGTTAATTCCCCTTGGGATTTGACTCCAGACTTATTAGCCAGAATACATTTTCAATGACCGCTTAGTCCTTTTTATAAGTCATATTTGGGCGTGATCACTTGTACAACCATACACGTAAATAAATCACCCATATCATTTTAAGAAAATGAATCCTGATGTTATTTGCCATATACATGTACTCCCGTGTACTTGCCTTCTATGTGAGAGTTATCCTGTCGGCACGTGAGTTGTCCGTGCAGTCTGATGGTAGGCTATAATCCCGTATTTTAGTCACTTATCGCAGTCTAATTTTGTCACGCCCCAAAACCGAGGAGCGCGACCGGTGCTAAACCGAGTGAACCCGACCGAGCAAGCATGTTAGATTTCCTTCTACCCAAACTCATCCACGAATGAAGATAATACATATTTTCCTTAATTTAGACAAAAACTTGATCATGTCTACAATACCAATTCATTACCAATAGTTTTCATCACTTTTAAAGTCTCAAATGAGACAAGTAATACAACCACAACATAACATAGTTTGTCTTTTCCAGCACCAATACAAAACCCACACTATGTCTACAGAGCCTCTATAGATAAAAAAGAGTACAATGATGATCCCGGCAATAAGGCCCCGGCTATACCTCAAAGATAATACAAAAAGAACAAAAGATACATGACACCGAGATGAAGTTGGGCTCACCAAGTCAGTTGGGAAGAAGGTGTACTACTATCACTGATCAATATCTCCTACTGTGGAACAACCTACAGCCATTTAAAGATGCAGCGCCCCCAGCAAAAGGGACGTTAGTACCGTCGAATAGTACTAGTATGAAAACAAAACACCAATTTAAGAATTTAGAAATACTATATGAATATGATGAATCAGGGCGGCAATAGAATAATATAGATAACCGTTTAAACCATAGCAAACTTATTAAGAGCTATCAATAACATTTATAGGATTTAAGATGAGATCCTCTGTAACCATCTTCACACAATGCGGCCCCGCCGCCTCATCCGAGGTATGCGGGTGGAGGTGTAAGTACAATACCACAACTCTACTCAAGCGGCCCTACCTCCTCACCCCAATGTATGCGGGTGGATGTATAACCACTGTACCAAGAACCTATAGAAAGAGGCTATGCCGCCTCACCCCAATGTATGTGGGTGAAAATGCATCACGATACCAATACCAACACACAATGGCTATGCCGCCTCACCCCAATGCATGTATGTGGGTGGTGGTTCCATAAATATACCAAAACTATTCACAAAGCGATCGTACCACCTCACCCCAATGTATGCGGGTGGAGGTGCAGTCCCACAATACCATAATCCCCGCACAAAGCGGTCATGCCGCCTCACCCCAATATATGCGGGTGGAGGTGTATCGCAATCACAATCTCCACACAACATGGCATAGTAACTTTCACATAAATCACGACTTGAATTTATAACATGTGGATACACGATCCATAGTTTGGAACACATCCTTAATTTATTATGCAATATGATAAGAGCATTTGAAACACGAATTGAACATATATCTTTATCACAAAACTTATCGGAATACTCAATTTGCAATCAACATCTTGGAAGTTACAAGGATAATGGGAATTCCAATTATTAAAGAACGGTTTAGCCAACATACCTCACTTGAGCTTCCTTACACTCTAAATGTTCCGGAATTATTAGAAACTTAAATCTATTTTATAAATATAACAAATTGAACCAAAATTAGGAACATGATTATGGTTCTAGCTCATTTGAGCATTTTATCAAACACTAGGTGTGCATAAGGTTTCAAGGTCATTTTATGCGGTCATTATGCAGCCCGCATAACTATTCTGCGGTTGCATAATAAACCGCAGAATGGGTATGCGGTCGCATAGTCGACCGCATAATTGCTTCCAAACTGACCCTCTCCTGCCTCACTTCTGCGGCCATTATGCGGCGCTCATAACGATTCTGCGGTTGCATAATGGACCGCAAAAAGGCATTTTTCTGCCAAATATTTTCCTTTACTTTCCGGTGCATTGCTCAACCCAAAACGTCCGAGCCGTGGCGAGCAACATCGCTGCGAAGAATTTCTATAATACTCAACACGTAAAACCAATTCGGCACCACGAAACATTATTTTCTTTTGCAAGCATTTTACGGGGCCTTTCATTCTCCCCCACTTAGAATCATTCATCCTCGAATGAGGGTAAAAATCTCTTATTTGCATATTTTGCAACTCAATTTCCATACCACACACCAGAAGCCCCAAATTTGACTAACTCCCTAAATTTCCAAAATTTTCACGAGAGTTTCCCTTGTAACTAGGCCTATCCACCTGTCAGAGAGCCCCAAAAACACATCCTAACAACATATAGATAATCCAACGATGTAACATAATACAAGAAAACACCAACTGTGGCCTCATAAGAAATATATTTCAAGAAAGGAACACCCTTAATGCCAATTGTTCAAATGATACAAAATTCATAAAAAGTAAGTCTTACAATTTTCCTAGATCACAACTTTATAAATACATGGTCATTCAAACAAATAAGGATACTTTTTCTTCATTTCTTCCTCGGCCTCCCAAGTAGCCTCTTCAACCTGTTGGTTTTTCCATAGCACTTTCACGAATGCAATTTCCTTGTTTCTCAACGTTCGGACTTGTCGATCAATAATAGAAACTAGAATCTCTTCATAAGTCAATTCTTCATTTACCTTAATAGTCTCAACCGGAACAATGAGTGTCAGATCTCCAACTACNTTCATTTACCTTAATAGTCTCAACCGGAACAATGAGTGTCATATCTCCAACTACTTTCTTCAATAGAGACACATGAAACACCGGGTGTACTAATGACATATCAGGTGGTAGCTCAACCTTGTACGCCACCTCACCGATCCTCAGAATGATTTTATACGGTCCCACATACCTCGGACTCAATTTCCCTTTCTTACCAAATTGCATTACCCCTTTCACGGGGGAAACTTTCAAGAATACCCAATCATCTTCTTTGAACTCCAAATCCGTACGACGAACATCCGAATAGGATTTTTGACAACTCTAAGCAGTCTTCAACCGCTCCTTAATGATTAACTTTTCCATGGCATGATGCACGAGGTCTGGCCCTAACAACTCTGCCTCCCCAATTTCGAACCACCCAATGGGAGGTCTACATCTCCTACAATATAAATCCTCGAACGGTGCCATTTGAATTCTAGCATCATAGCTATTGTTGTATGCAAATTCTATGAGTGGTAAATGATCATCACAGCTACCTTTATAGTCTAGAACACAAACGCGCAACATATCCTTAAGCGTTTGAATAGTCCGCTCTGCCTGCCCATCAGTCTAAAGGTGAAAGGCTATATTAAGATTCACCTCAGTACCCAACCCTTGCTGAAATGTTTTCCAAAGATTAGTAGTGAATTGTGCTCCCCGATCAGAAATGATGGAGACGGGGTTCCATGCAACCTGACTATTTCTTTGATATACAACTGAGCATCCTGTTCCGCTGTGTCGGTAGACTTAACCGGCAAAAAGTGTGCTGATTTCGTGAGTCGATCCACAATCACCCAAATTGAGTCAAACTTGCGCGGAGTGCACGGTAATCCTAGCACAAAGTCCATATTAATTATTTCCCACTTCCGCAGTGGAATTTCTATATTCTGTGCCAACCCACCGGGCCGTTGTGTTCGGCCATCACTTGCTGATAGTTTGTACACTTCGCCACAAATTCTGCTACATTCCTCTTCATATAATTCCACCAATAGAATTCCTTAAGATCATGATACATTTTCATAGAACCTGGGTGCACAGAATACCTAGAAGTGTGAGCTTCAGGCATAATTCTTTCATGGAGACCATCCACGTTTGGAACATATAGTCGCCCTTGTAACCTTAGTATACCATCATCCATGC